>JACEFZ010016027.1:0-117158 GCA_014155875.1 Cepaea nemoralis
ATTAAAAAAGGGAAAAAAGGGATGTGGAGGGAGGGACAAATAGAAGAAAGTATTTACTTAAGATGAGTTAGTTTGGAAAGGCTTAGAAAGAATATTGGGGGAAGGAAAGAAGGTTTAGGATAAGGGAGTTAGGAGTTAAGACTTTTGAAGAAGAAAAGTCTTGTTAAAGAAAGGGAGGTGTAGCAGAATGAATACCATCTCTGTTATTGGATTCGATGTGCAAACTTAGGGCACGGTTGAGCATCCTAGTAGAACAGTAATAAGGATAAGGGAGTTAGGAGTTAAGACTTTTGAAGAAGAAAAGTCTTGTTAAAGAAAGGGAGGTGTAGCAGAATGAATACCATCTCTGTTATTGGGATTCGATGTGCAAACTTAGGGGCAACGGTTGAGCATCCTAGTAGAACAGTAATAAGGATAAGGGAGTTAGGAGTTAAGACTTTTGAAGAAGAAAAGTCTTGTTAAAGAAAGGGAGGTGTAGCAGAATGAATACCATCTCTGTTATTGGATTCGATGTGCAAACTTAGGGCACGGTTGAGCATCCTAGTAGAACAGTAATAAGGATTCTCAAGTCGTGACGTAGGTTGTTTTGGTGAGGAGTTACAGCTAAAGTCGAGAGAAGGCAACATCATATCTCGTGGTCTCTGTATTATTATCGGCCTATTATGATTCAATAAACCTTCTGAAAGAAACACACCAAGACTTGGGTTATAATCCTCTGTGCCTGTACTGTTACACTGCGCTTCATCTTGCCAGAGGCTGGGATGATCACCCGACACACAAGAACGTGGGGACCTAATGGGGCTGCTCTGGCCCCTCTGGGAACCGCGAGCCCTTCTAAAAATTAACCCCCCCCCCCCCCCCCCCCCCCAAAAAAAAAAAGTCCGCATTCCCACGTCGCTTGATTGCTGTAATGGTTGTTGTACGCAGGGCCATGCCGTGCTGATAAAGAGAGGCGGCAGCATCAGGCAGCACCGCAAGGGGGCGGCATAAGCAGCGAAGGAGGGGCGAAATTTCCCAAGACTTGCATCATACTGAGAACACCTACCACACGGCCCTGGCTGTAAGAGGAGGCTTCAAATTAAAACCTGAGTTTTTATTCTGAAAATGTAACTAACAAATGTATCATTTTTCGATGTAGTCACCACTGCGTTCAATGCAAGTCCTCCAGCGCCGATAAAGTGATTGGATTCCTGTAGAAAAATCGATTCTGGGGTCACTATTCGGTGTGTCTAACCCCATCGTGAACAGTCTGTCACAGAAGTCACGCCGTTTTGAAACTTCCTACTCCACTCATACACTTGCTGGACTGACTGGCATGCATCACCATACTGGATCTTCATTCACCGATGAATTTCTATAGGTTTTGCCCCTTCACTGATTAAAAAAATAAAACGGATAACAAAACGCTGCACCTCTTTGGCGCATGTCAAAAGTGGGGCGGCCATCTTTAAATTGTCCTTATGACATCATCGTGTCCGTCTACACAGTGGTGTCACGAGTTTAACTCTAGACATCCTTAACAATAATATTGACAGGTGACAAGACAATGACATTCATTCATTCAGTAGCATGTCCTTGGCAGAACCTCGCTCCCATAAATAACCTTCCGGAAAACCTCCCCATCATAAGCAAGATGTACCGCGTCCGATACACCCATCTGGAGATCATCCGCCACATCCTGCACCCATCTTCTTTTTGGCCTTCCTCTTCCTCTCTTCCCAGGCATATACCCCTCCATTATTGTTCTCTCCAAACTTTCGTAACGTTTCAAGTGACCAAAATATTTCAATTTTCTTTGTTTTATCGTTTTTAATAGCCAACCTTCTTCAATATTCAGACAATACCTTGGTTATTGTAATTTATATCACACGCTTAAGGTTTTCATTTGAAGCCTCTTCGTAGAGAGGAAGGCACTTCCTCCACTTTTGCGGTATTTGTTACATGCAAATATGTTTTAATTCTTCTTTTTCTTCTTCTGCCCTTTCTCCACGTTGGGCCATAGGCTGTCAACCAAACCATACCTCGCCGTCCTATCTCCTGCAGCCCCTCCATGTTCTCTGTTGTCGTTTGTCCATCAAGAATGATGATGACCACTCATTTCATCCAGTGGAGTTGAAAGTATGGAGCCGTGAGTTCTAAGATGGCTGATAAGGCCTATTTTGGCTCGAAATGTTCTTTGACAACGTGGGCAAAGAATGCTTGACGTTCCAGGATGAGGATCTCCTGCAGTGGTTTTTTTTCTGTCCAGCCTTTTATTCACAGCTCTTGCAGTCCTGTTTGCTTCACAAGTGACTACACCCTTGTGTAATGATGTACGCCACGAATTTTGGTCCTTGGCAGCAGTCTCCAGAGTGCCATGATGAATTCCAAAAGCTGTTGGTGAGATCTTCAGAGTGTCTTTAAAGCGTTTCCTCTGACCGCCTTAGGGGCGTTTACCACAACGCAGCTCGTCGCAAAAATTAAAAAAAAACCGGTTTAGGGAGCCGTGTTCTCTAAACACCATTCATCTGTCTGTAATTTTCTTCTCCGTGTGTTTTTAGGTTTCTCGCTATTTCATTTGCCTTGTGTGTTCCAGACAAGAGAGTATCTAGTTATATACACAATATCTAATAGTTAAGTGCTAACAGTAACACAATAACAAACAGGTAAGTAATAACAGTAACACAATACCAAACAGGTAAGTAATAACAGTAACACAATAACAAACAGGTAAGTAATAACAGTAACACAATAACAAATTGTTAAGTGATAACTGTAACAAATAGTCATGATAACAGTAACAAATAGGAATAAGTATGTGACAACAATAACAAATAAATGTGTGATAACAATAACACAGTAACAAACAGACATGTGATAATGACAACAAATAGATATGTGATAACAATAACAAACAGACAAGTGATGCAATAACAAACGGGTAAATGATTCAATAACAAACAAATAAGTGACAACAATAACACAACATCAAACATACAAAATGCCATGATGAAACCCCATGTGACCAGACTTTTAAAAACTTGTTTTGTTTTATACCCAGGGCCATTTGAATTTGAGATGACGTCTCGGGCAGAAGCCTATCTTCACTCCGAAGACATGGAATGCACGAAAAATCCTGGCCACGAGAAGTTCATACCTGTACGCGAGTTCACCAAAGACCACCTGCCATCTGGTTGCCAAGACGATACTCTTGCGGAGTGCATCCAAGCTCTGGCGAAACTGACCGTCCGAATCAGATGCTCTCTAACAAGTCCCAACAGGCCCGACACTCTTCCAAACAGCAACATGCCGTACCCGTTCGCTGAAGAAAGAGGGAATAAGAGAAAGCCAAGATATGCCACGGGATGGGTTCTGTTTGTAGACAAAGAACCACGAGCTCAGAACAAAGCCTGCCCGTGCAATTCCTGCCAGCAATCACCCAGCCCTGAGACCCAGTTTGTTGAGATTGAAATACGCACTGCCGCCCACCATGTGTACGATCGTATGGAGGCAGAGCGTACGACCTGTGACCTGTTCTTTGACGAGGGGTCAATGCCAGGTGTGGATAGCAGACAGCTGGTATCCTGTAAAATAGCCCAGGTCCAGCAAGATTTCGAGGGTGACTACAGTGACCTGACCTTCACCAGCCATGACCTGGAGCTGGCGGAGATGTTGGACAAGATGATCAGCAATTATCAATCCTTTCATGCTGCAGTGAAACGAAAGTACCCCAACGAAACTGATTCGGATTTCCCGGAAGATAGCATACAGACGCTGACAGTGATAGTATCTCACCCCCATGGCTGCAGCAAACATATCACAGTGGGCAAGTATGTGCAGGTGGAGACAATGGAAAACCGCGACAGTTTAACCAGATACATCTACACCACAGCCTCGTGTCCGGGGTCCAGCGGGGCACCAGTCTTTGTGCCCAGCAGAAGCTGGCTGTGGTTGCTGTGTGAACACCCACACAGTGCCCAGTGGGATGACGATCACAACGTCAGCGGGTTCGCTCTCAAGTAGTGGAGATGATGATCTCAACGTCAGCAGGTTCGCTCTCAAGTAGTGGAGATGACGATCTCAACGTCAGCAGGTTCACTCTCAAGTAGTGGAGATGATGATCTAAATGTCAGCGGGTTCGCTCTCAAATAGTGGAGATGATGATCTAAACGTCAGCGGGTTCGCTCTCAAGTAGTGGAGATGGCGATCTCAATGTCAGCGGGTTCACTCTCAAGTAGTGGAAATGACAATCTCAACGTCAGCAGGTTCGCTCTCAAGTAGTGGAGATGACAATCTCAATGTCAGCGGGTTCGCTCTCAAGTAGTGAAGATGATGATCTCAACATCAGCGGGTTCACTCTCAAGTAGTGGAGATGACAATCTCAACGTCAGCGGGTTCGCTCTCAAGTAGTGAAGATGATGATCTCAACATCAGCGGGTTCACTCTCAAGTAGTGGAGATGAGTCAAGAACCAACATCACTGCACTCAGGACATTCCCATACGTGCTCCGTCCTAATCTTCAACAGCCAGTGAAGAGTCCCAATAATAATGGTACCAGAAGCAGTCTGGTTATGTGTCTGCCTGGCCTTTCCTCGGAGTCCTGAGTGTTGGCCGGGTCCTCTAATCGCTCCCTGCAGCACCATTCTCTCTAGGCCCTGATGATCTATCTGTTCTTCCGCACTATACACAGGATCCCACATGGCTAATGTAGTGGACAAAGCAGTCAATGTCCTGGTGATACAATCAATAAGTTGGCACAACAATCAATGTTTTGACACTGACACTACAATCACAATCAATGATTTGACAGTGATGCTACAATAAGTCATGTAACAATGACATTACAATTAACGACTTCACAATGACATTACAAGCATTGACTTGACAGTAAACTAAAATTAATGATTTGACAGTGACACTACAATCAATCACATAACACTGACATTACAATCAATGACTTCACACTTCAATCAATGACTTGACAGAAACAATACAATCGACAGCACTGCAGGAACAAACAAAGCCAGAAACACGACTTGAGCTTGCAAATTCAAGTTGGACTTTTGTTACAAATTCTACAACTGACATTCAAAAGCTGAATATACAATATTTGCGGGGTACTAGACAAAATGAGGGGCACATATATATTCTGCAAGGTAATTGTGTATATAGTAAACAAACAAAAAATAATTGTGAAAATAAGTTAAGACAGGTAAAAAAAAGTCACTGGAAACTGCTTGTACTCTCTGAACAAGTCTAGAACACTGACTCACAACAACCGGTCATACCGACGGATAACAGATGTCACAACATCCCATACTGACAGATGTCTCAACAGCACATACTGACAGATGTCACAACAACAGCACATACTGACAGAAGACAAATGTCATAACAACAGCCCACACTGACAGATATAATAAAAACAGCTCATACTGACAGGTGACAGATGTCATAACAACAGGTCATACTGACAGATGACAGATGTCATTACAACAACCCATACTGACGGATGTCATAACAACAGGTCATATGACAGATGTCACAAAAATTGCATTCAAATGACATTTCACAACCACAGTTGCCAACAAAATGACTCATGAAAACGTGTTGAGCGGTGGGGGTTTTGGGGGAGGGTAGGAATCTGTGAAGCAGCCACTGGTTAGCTTCAAGGTGGGATGTGTGAGTGTGGACACATAGGGAAGACTGGTGTGTGGAGATGTGTTGGGGAAGACTGGTGTGTGTGTGTGTGATGTGAGGGAAAACAACTGTGTGTGCATGTACATGTGGGGAAAACATTTTTGTGCATGGATATGTGGGAAAAAACAACTGTGTGTGTGGATATGTTGGGGAAAATACTGTGTGTAAACATGTGAGGGAAAACCTTCTGTGAGGATGTGTGTGTACCTGTTCGGAAAACAATTGTATGTGTGGACATGTAAGAGACATGTTTGTTATTGTGAGTGCTTGGATGTGGGGAAAACTGTGTATGGTGATGGGGAAAACAATTAAGGGGATATGTAAAGGACAATGAAATGGGATATGACAACCAGAAAATGTCAAGGCACAAGTGTTTTCTTGCACACAACAGGATCATGTCTCAGACTTTATAGCCAGCAAAAACAATTGCAGCACCACAAACATCTCTTGGCATACATCAAAGTCTTCCACTATCAACCTTCCACCATCTGAATTTCCCAAAATCAGGCCCTCACATCAAAGTTTCTCAACATCAGTCCTTCACATCAAAGTTTCCCAACATCAATTTTCCATCATCAAAGTTTCTCAATATCAGTCTCTTGCATCAAAGTTCCTCAACATCAGTCCCTTGCATCAGTTTTTCAACATCAATTTTCCACCCTCTAATTTTCCATCATCCAAGTTTCTCAACATCAATTTCCCAATATCAATTTTCCATCATCAAATTTTCTCAACATCAGTCCCTCACATCAAAGTTTCCCAATATCAATTTTCCATCATCAAAGTTTCCCAACACTTATTTTCCATCATCATAGTTTCATAAGACTCCCTCACATCATAGTTTCTCAACATCAGTCCCTCACATCATAGTTTCTCAACATCAGTCCCTCACATCAAAGTTTACCAACATAAATTTTCCATCATCATATTTAATAAGAGTCCCTAATATCAAAGTTTCTCAATGTCAGTCACTCACATCAAAGTTTCCCAACAAATTTTCCATCATCATAGTTTCCCAACAACAATTTTCCATGGTCATAGTTTCCTAAGCATCCCTCACATCAGTTTCCTAACATCAATCCTTCACATCAGTTTCCTAACATCAATCCTTTGTATCAGAGTTTCCCAACACTAGTCTCAGGTGGGACCTAACATCAATCCTTCACATTAGAGTTTCCTAACATCAATCCTTCACATCAGTTTCCCAACACCAATCCTTCACATCAGTTTCCCAACATCAATCCTTCACATCAGTTTCCCAACATCAATCCTTCACATCAGTTTCCCAACATCAATCCTTCACATTAGAGTTTCCTAACATCAATCCTTCACATCAGTTTCCCAACATCAATCCTTCACATCAGTTTCCCAACATCAATACTTCACATCAGTTTCCCAACATCAATCCTTCACATTAGAGTTTCCTAACATCAATCCTTCACATCAGTTTCCCAACATCAATCCTTCACATCAGTTTCCCAACATCAATCCTTCACATCAGAGTTTCCCCAACACCAGTCTCGGGTTTGACTAATATAAGATGTCTGGGTATTATGTCAGGTGGGACTAGTACCGGATGTCTGGGTACAATGTTGGGCAGGACTAGAAGATGACAATTTATATGAACATACAGAACAACACAAACATAGGAGTGTACAACACACATACCAACTCTATACTCACTTGCTTACATATGTAGACCTTACATAAAACCCAGATTGTCATGGTAACATCACAGACCTTAAAGAATCCATGTCCTGTGCTGCTTGTATTTTTGGGGACATATCTGGGTTATTCATATTTACAATCAATATAATTAACTTTTTGTAGAATAATTAAAGGCCAACATAAACATCTGGCACTTGTTTGTTCTCAGAAAATAACGAGGCACAGTCTGTGGTGTAGCAACGGCTTGTGACCCATAAAAAAGAAAATGTTGCTGTAAATTAAGGCAACATGTCAATCAATGCAAATATTGCTGGTAGATGAAGCAGATTTGTAATAAGAAGGGATATCGCCGAGGTGTTGTCTGCCCCTTGATCACTTGCACACGATTTGATTATCACAAGCTGAACTAGGTGTAGCCACACGCACACATCAACCACACATTTACTCAAACAATGGTTAAAACTTGAACCAAATACAGCCACACATCAATCACAAACGTTCGCTCAAACAATGGTTCAAACTTGAACCAAACACAGCCACATCCACCACACATTCACTCAAACAATGGTTCAATCTTGAACCAGACACAGCCACATGCATACATCAACCACACTTTCACACAAACAATGGTTCAATCTTGAACCAAGTATAACCACACAGATCTCGGTGCAGGCAGTTTATAATTCCTAGTGGCCTCTATCCATGTACACCTATATCCATGTACACCTTTGTCTATATACACATCTATCCATGTATACAGGTACCAGTCTACAGTTGCGCACGTACTCATACATCCATGTACCGTTATCCATTCAAACAGCACTCCACAGATAGCATATAGCTAACCACTGACATTGTAAGCAGCACAGCTAAACATAGACCCCCATGTAAGAAACACAACCTACCCTAGACCCCCATGTAAGCAACACAACCTAACTCAGACCCCACCCCCCATGTAAGCAACAACCCACCTCAGACCACCATGTAAGCAACACAACCTAACTCAAACCCCCATGTAAGCAACACAGCCTACCCTAAACCCCATGTAAGCAACACAACCTACCTCAGACCCCCATGTAGGCAACACAACCTACCTCAGACCCCCATGTAGGCAACACAACCTACCTCAGACCCCCATGTAGGCAACACAACCTACCTCAAACCCCCATGTAGGCAATACAACCTACCTCAGACCCCCATGTAGGCAACACAACCTACCTCAGACCCCCATGTAGGCAACACAACCTACCTCAGACCCCCATGTAGGCAACACAACCTACCTCAGACCCCCATGTAGGCAATATAACCTACCTCAGACCCCCATGTAGGCAACACAACCTACCTCAGACCCCCATGTAGGCAATACAACCTACCTCAGATCCCCATGTAAGCAACACAACCTACCTCAGACCCCATGTAAGCAACACAACCTACCTCAGACCCCCATGTAGGCAACACAACCTACCTCAAACCCCCATGTAGGCAATACAACCTACCTCAGACCCCCATGTAGGCAACACAACCTACCTCAGACCCCCATGTAGGCAATACAACCTACCTCAGACCCCCATGTAAGCAACACAACCTACCCTAGACCCCATGTAAGCAACACAATCTACCTCAGACCCCCATGTAGGCAACACAACCTACCTCAGACCCCCATGTAAGCAACACAACCTACCTCAGACCCCCATGTAAGCACCAGCTAACACAACCACATGCAACCTGACTTAAAACAAAA
The DNA here is from genome assembly GCA_014155875.1 of Cepaea nemoralis. Classification (NCBI taxonomy): domain Eukaryota; kingdom Metazoa; phylum Mollusca; class Gastropoda; order Stylommatophora; family Helicidae; genus Cepaea; species Cepaea nemoralis. Next base: position 9,089 of record JACEFZ010016027.1, read on the forward strand.
CTAAAACAACACTAAAAACTGCATTCAAGGAACCAGAGCCACCAAATCATAAACCACCAAATATGGACAACCATATACCAACAAGGTAGCTCTAATACAAGTCTGGGCTGGTGCGCCTACACAAGTCAAACAACAAAAACACACAGAAAGACTAGGATATGAACCTCTGGGTTGACTGGATGACACTGGGCAGTCTGCATCGACATGTCTCCTAGTCTCATTTGCAAAATAGGCATTACAAATTATTACTATTGTTTGCAAAATTAACAACTGGCACTTGTGTTAAATATACAACATACATAGCACCTTGCCTGCAACCTAGTGTCCCAGCAGTCACCGACTGGATCAAACAATATGCAAAATGTAGGACATACAACAATGTAGGACATACAAAAAAATGTTCATATAAGGCATACAAGTAACATCACTGTGCTGCTGAAGGACACTGATAGTTTCGGAGAAATGTGTAGAAGATGGTTTTGTTGGTGTCATAGCTTGCACTTATACAATCGTAATTGATGCCGGCTAGAAAAATCTCCCAGACTGTTGCTATAGTTACTGGTTTCATTCTGAATGCATAGGCCATCCGCAATTTATGTAACAGGGCAGCCATGGAATTGTCAAGAAGGTGATCTAAATCTGGCTGCGATGAAGAATGCTGGAACCTGGTATCAAATGAACAATCAAAAATAGAGAGCATTTGATTTATCCCCAGGATCGCGCTGGTGTGGTGGGAAAATTAGCAAGTGGCCAGATTGGCTGGGTCTGTACTGCTGGATGGGGTATTGGTGTCTGATAGTTTAGACATAGTCAGGACCCTTTGGGATAATGTGTATAGTGCAGGAGAACAGATACACCATCATGGCATGGAGAGAATGGTGTGACAGAGAGGGGATCAGAAGATCGGGCCAACACTCAGGACTCAGCGGAAAGGTCAGACAAACACATAATCAGACTGCTATGGGTACCTTTAGTATTGGGACTCATCGCTGGCTGTTGCAGATGAGGACGGAGCATGTATGGGAATTTTCCGAGTGCTATGATGTCGGTTCTTGACTCATCTAAACCTGGCATCAAGTATGGTATCGGGAGGAAGATCACATGAGTGAGAAGAGCACAACCAGTGTGATTGATTTAAGAACATGGAGCGGAGCTCTGGCTGGGAGTTTATGGTGTCCCCATCAGAAGGGTTGGTTAGCTGGTTGGTTGGTTGGTGAATCTTCTTTGACTAGATTTAACCCTTAAAGTGCAATGACATTGGAACTTAGGTCATCTGAGCCAGACAGGGTAAACCTGGTGCAATACAGCCGATCCTCTCACTGCTGAACTCTTTACATGTAATGCCTCATATTACATACAATAATACTTCTTCTTCGTCTGTGTTCGTCCAAAATGTTGCTTTAAACGCAATTGTGTTGTGCCTGTTTACAGCAGTGCTGCGATATTTGCACCTTTCGGCCAACACATCCGACTTCTTCGGGCATTTGTTGGCCTGGTTAGCTTCCCGGGTATACAATAATACAAAGGGTATAATCATACTAGTCACATGTTGGTCTTTCCTCACACTAAGCACCAGGAACTGGTCAATGTCCACGATGGTATTATGGGATCATCTACGAATACGTGGTCAGTTGCTTGATATGTCCCTAAATACGTGGTCAGTTGCTTGATATGTCCCTAACTTGTGCATGGCTGTAGATACATTTGCATAATAACCAAAATATGGTAGCTGAAGTAATACAACAAAAGAGATGTACTACTAGAGTAATACAACAAAAGAGATGCACTACTAGAGTAATACAACAACAGAGATGTATCATGTCAGATCTCCATCTTTATCACAATACTTCCTGTACAAGTCTGACTGTGTGTTAACATTCATACTGGACATGATGGTACCAGGGCCAAATATATGATTGGATAAGGGCTGGGTTATAGGGTCAGGGAAAAATAGCTGTTATTGGATAGAGGTTGGGACATGGGGTCAGGGAAAAATAGCTGTTATTGGATGTAGGCTGGGACATGGGGTCAGGGAAAAATAGCTGTTATTGGATATAGGCTGGGACATGGGGGTCAGGGAAAAATAGCTGTTATTGGATAGAGGCTGGGACATGGGGTCAGGGAAAAATAGCTGTTATTGGATATAGGCTGGGACATGGGGTCAGGGAAAAATAGCTGTTATTGGATATAGGCTGGGACATGGGGTCAGGGAAAAATAGCTGTTATTGGATATAGGCTGGGACATGGGGTCAGGGAAAAATAGCTGTTATTGGATATAGGCTGGGACACAGGATCAGGGAAAATATCTGTTATTGGATATGGGCTGGGACATAGGGTCAGGGGGAAATATCTTTTATTGGCTGGGACATGGGAATAATAGCTGTTATTGGATAGAGGCTGGGACATGGGGTCAGGGAAAAATAGCTGTTATTGGATATAGGCTGGGACACAGGATCAGGGAAAATATCTGTTATTGGATATGGGCTGGGACATAGGGTCAGGGGGAAATATCTTTTATTGGCTGGGACATGGGAATAATATACGATATTGGATATGGGATGGGACATAGGAATAATATATGATACTGGATATGGGACGGGACATGGGAAGAATATCTGATAATGGATATGGGCTAGGACATGAGACACATTGAATATCTGATTGTCCAACCTTAGCCATTACTTTGTATGTCCGATTAACCTGTTGCTGCCATCACTTTATAAGTTTGTTTAACCTCCCCTAGCCATCACTTTATATGTCAATTTAACCTCCTACAACTATCACTTTATATGTATGTTTAACATCATACAGCCATCACTTTAAGTATATGTTGATCTCCGGCTTCTCTCTGCATTTCTCATTCAAGTCAAACAAAAACAATGATAAATTAAGTACAACAAGCTTATATGTTAAAATATCTCATACAAATGCTAGTCAGCAGATCTAGTTACATTGTCTATTCAAAACTATCATATGTCCACTCCCCCATTAGGGCCCGAAATGTCTCCAGTTGATCTTGCATGCTGCTGTTTCCTGTCGGGAAGTAATTTTTCCAACTGTTTACACTGCCATGCAAAGGGCAGACAACCTTATAAACAGTGAACATCTCATATGGAATTCACTTCACAAATTTTCCATGCAGGAATTTTATTAGACAATGAGTCTTTATTTTGACTATGATGCCATTTCATATACACCTGCACCAGTTTCCTTTGCCTTTCTCATGTAGATAGAGCATCCTCCTCCCCTGTATGCCATAAATGTGCGGGAAATGTCAGCCAATACTCTGTCTTTACAATGATACACAGCACTCCAGCCTGTCTTCACGATGTCTCAGTAAAGTGGCTATGTGGCAATTGGGTTATGATTGCAATTTGAAACACAGCTGTGGGCGATTTGGAAGCCTTGCTTTGGTTCCCATACAAAGGTATAAGTGCAGGTCATTCAGAAAGCAATGGCAAACTACTTGTCAAGAAATCACAAACAGCAGGAAAATGCTGGGGTTGACTGCCATGTCCTGTAAATGCAACTAACTATATGACATGCCAAAGTAGCATAAAAACCACCTATATCAGGCCAAGAGTCTAAGAAACAATGGCAGCATAAAAACCACCTATAAAGGCAGAGTCTAAGAGACAATGCATCATAAAAACCACATATAACATGTCTAAGAGACAATGCATCATAAAAACCACATATAACATGCCTAAGAGACAATGCATCATAAAAACCACCTATAACAGGCCGAGCCTAAGAGACAATGCATCATAAAAACCACCTATAACATGTCTAAGAGACAATGCATCATAAAAACCACATATAACATGTCTAAGAGACAATGCATCATAAAAACCACCTATAACAGGCCGAGCCTAAGAGACAATGCATCATAAAAACCACCTATAACAGGCCGAGCCTAAGAGACAATGGCAGCATAAAAACCACCTATAACAGGCCGAGCCTAAGAGACAATGCATCATAAAAACCACCTATAACAGGCCGAGCCTAAGAGACAATGGCAGCATAAAAACCACATATAACATGACTAAGAGACACTGACAGCATAAAAACCATCTATAACATGCCAACCGTGAAAGAGACAATGACAGCATAAAAACCACGTCAAGACAGCAAGGTGCCAATAAAATGATTGATTGTCCAGGATAAACAGTTACTGCCAGTTCTATGATTGATTGTGCAGGATAGACACCTAGTTAAAGCAAGTTTCACAAATGAGAGTCAAGGACAGACTTGAAATTATGGTAAATTCCATGACTGAATGCCTGAAATATACTTGAAATTACAGTGAATTCAATGACTGACCGTCTGGGGCAGGCACTTAGTTAAAGCTGACTATGCAGAAAATTATGGACTAAACAATGAGGTTACAACTAAATAACAGAACATACTAAACTTTCATTAAATTCCTTCATCATAGAACACAGGGTGTGGTTTTTGTGTTTGTGTGATGTCAGTGTGCTCTGGCTTATCCAACACGAAACTGGTGTTTTGAGATTCCATTTTCTTGTTTCACCAAACATCAAGTTAATGTTCTTTTCTCACCAAAACATAAGTACATGTTCTTGTTTCACTAAACATCAAGCACATGTTCTTGTTTCACCAAACATCAAGTTGTATGTTCGTCTTACCAAATATCAAGTTACATGTTCTTGTTTCACCAAACATGAAGTCACAAGTTTGTGCTTCACCAAACATCAAGTTAGATGTTCTTGTCTCACCAAACATCAAGAATCATGTTCTAGCAGGTACAATAGGTGTCCTAACAGTCAATGTAACGCTAGTCTTTTAGGCATCCTATGTCAAACAGTGTTTGCTAGACAGTCGTTGCCTGACAGTGTCTCTATGAGAGATGCTGACAGGCTAACAATGTCTCTATGACAGTTGTGACAGACTTAAAATGCCCACATTACAGCTGCTGCCCCAAACAACAGTGTTGCTACAACAATTTGTTCCATGTTCCACAAAAGAAAACAATCTTTGTCCAAGAAAAAAAAGCGCTGCACGTAGTTGCAAATTCTTCATCTAAATTGAGTCACCTGAGGAAGCAGAGAACACACACTAGAATTAGATATGGTGGATATAGTTCTCTTGCAACAAATGTCAGGTAAAGGTGTCAAAAATGGGGGTTTGCTGCTGCTGAGCTGATACTGGAGTCCAAATAAAAACACAGAATGTGACTAAGAAGCTCGTCAAATGGAAAAACATACACACATACCAGCAAATGTTTCGACAATAGTCTGTAATATCATTCATCATTCATTGGCGTCTTGACAGACGATAGTTCGGTACATTGTGCTTCAAAAAGGCATAATAACTACATCCTATGGCGGTGTGGTGAATGTGACTGATAAGACCCATTCGCACTGTAAATGTTTGTCCACAGTGGATGCATGTGAACACATTAACATTTCCATCATCATGCACCATCTTACGTCTTGTGTGACCTATCTGCAATCACTTTCTCCTTTGTTTTTATTCCATTTCTGATCTCTGCCCTCCATGCAACATGTTCAGCAGTGACTTGCTCCCAATGCGCATTATCAATGCCTGTATCAATCATGTCCTGCTTACACACATCTTTGTATCGTAGTAGAGGCCGACCCTGAGGATCTCTTACCCGTCTGTAATTCACCAAAAAATGTAGAGGCCTGGCCCTGAGATCTCTTACCCATCTGTAATTCACCAAAAATGTAGAGGCCGACCCTGAGATCTCCTACCCATCTGTAATTCACCAAAAATGTAGAGGCCGACCCTGAGATCTCTTACCCATCTGTAATTCACCAAAAATGTAGAGGCCGACCCTGAGATCTCCTACCCATCTGTAATTCACCAAAAATGTAGAGGCCGACCCTGAGATCTCTTACCCATCTGTAATTCACCAAAAATGTAGAGGCCGACCCTGAGATCTCTTACCCATCTGTAATTCACCAAAAATGTAGAGGCCGACCCTGAGATCTCCTACCCATCTGTAATTCACCACAAATGTAGAGGCCGACCCTGAGATCTCCTACCCATCTGTAATTCACCACAAATGTAGAGGCCGACCCTGAGATCTCCTACCCATCTGTAATTCATCACAAATGTAGAGGCCGACCCTGAGATCTCCTACCCATCTGTAATTCACCAAAAATGTAGAGGCCGACCCTGAGATCTCCTACCCATCTGTAATTCACCACAAATGTAGAGGCCGACCCTGAGATCTCCTACCCATCTGTAATTCACCAAAAATGTAGAGGCCGACCCTGAGATCTCCTACCCATCTGTAATTCACCAAAAATGTAGAGGCCGACCCTGAGATCTCTTACCCATCTGTAATTCACCACAAATGTAGAGGCCGACCCTGAGATCTCTTACCCATCTGTAATTCACCACAAATGTAGAGGCCGACCCTGAGATCTCTTACCCATCTGTAATTCACCACAAATGTAGAGGCCGACCCTGAGATCTCCTACCCATCTGTAATTCACCACAAATGTAGAGGCCGACCCTGAGATCTCCTACCCATCTGTAATTCACCAAAAATGTAGAGGCCGACCCTGAGATCTCCTACCCATCTGTAATTCACCAAAAATGTAGAGGCCGACCCTGAGATCTCCTACCCATCTGTAATTCACCACAAATGTAGAGGCCGACCCTGAGATCTCCTACCCATCTGTAATTCACCACAAATGTAGAGGCCGACCTGAGATCTCCTACCCATCTGTAATTCACCACAAATGTAGAGGCAGACCCTGAGATCTCCTACCCATCTGTAATTCACCACAAATGTAGAGGCCGACCCTGAGATCTCCTACCCATCTGTAATTCACCACAAATGTAGAGGCCGACCCTGAGATCTCTTACCCATCTGTAATTCACCAAAAATGTAGAGGCCGACCCTGAGATCTCTTACCCATCTGTAATTCACCACAAATGTAGAGGCCGACCCTGAGATCTCCTACCCATCTGTAATTCACCAAAAATGTAGAGGCCGACCCTGAGATCTCTTACCCATCTGTAATTCACCACAAATGTAGAGGCCGACCCTGAGATCTCTTACCTATCTGTAATTCACCACAAATGTAGAGGCCGACCCTGAGATCTCTTACCCATCTGTAATTCACCACAAATGTAGAGGCCGACCCTGAGATCTCTTACCCATCTGTAATTCACCACAAATGTAGAGGCCGACCCTGAGATCTCCTACCCATCTGTAATTCACCAAAAATGTAGAGGCCGACCCTGAGATCTCCTACCCATCTGTAATTCACCACAAATGTAGAGGCCGACCCTGAGATCTCCTACCCATCTGTAATTCACCAAAAATGTAGAGGCCGACCCTGAGATCTCCTACCCATCTGTAATTCACCAAAAATGTAGAGGCCGACCCTGAGATCTCCTACCCATCTGTAATTCACCACAAATGTAGAGGCCGACCCTGAGATCTCCTACCCATCTGTAATTCACCACAAATGTAGAGGCCGACCCTGAGATCTCCTACCCATCTGTAATTCACCACAAATGTAGAGGCCGACCCTGAGATCTCTTACCCATCTGTAATTCACCACAAATGTAGAGGCCGACCCTGAGATCTCTTACCCATCTGTAATTCACCAAAAATGTAGAGGCCGACCCTGAGATCTCTTACCCATCTGTAATTCACCAAAAATGTAGAGGCCGACCCTGAGATCTCCTACCCATCTGTAATTCACCAAAAATGTAGAGGCCGACCCTGAGATCTCCTACCCATCTGTAATTCACCACAAATATAGAGGCCGACCCTGAGATCTCTTACCCATCTGTAATTCACCAAAAATGTAGAGGCCGACCCTGAGATCTCCTACCCATCTGTATTTCACCAAAAATGTAGAGGCCGACCCTGAGATCTCCTACCCATCTGTAATTCACCACAAATGTAGAGGCCGACCCTGAGATCTCCTACCCATCTGTAATTCACCAAAAATGTAGAGGCCGACCCTGAGATCTCCTACCCATCTGTAATTCACCAAAAATGTAGAGGCCGACCCTGAGATCTCCTACCCATCTGTAATTCACCAAAAATGTAGAGGCTGACCCTGAGATCTCTTACCCGTCTGTAATTCACCAAAAATGTAGAGGCCGACTGCCACATGGCGTTTAGACAGAATGACGTCATCGGAAAATGCGGTAGTAAATGATAGAGGGAAAACCCCACAAGAAACTAAGGAAACTTAGAAGCAGGGAACGTCAGACGACAACAAGGAAGGACAAGGGAGAGGACCTTGGGTGATTCGGCTGAGGTGCAACATATTGTGTGAAGCCCGTGTTCGTTTGGAGAGTTGGTTGTGAGAAGGTAAAGGCTTGGCTGAGGACTATCAGGTGGAGGATGTCTAACGAAGAAAGTGTCAATACTGAGCAGAGGACCTGAAGGCATGGAACACCTAGACAAACCTGTGAAAATGAGAACAGCGGAGATAGATTGAGCTCCTAACTACAGTCGGACATTACCGGGATAGAGTCGTAAATATTTTGTGTGAATGCCGTTCCTGTGTTAAAAGGAACCATTCATTTTCTCGATTAATCCATTGTATTGATCCAGCGCATCATTAAAAGAATGTGTGAGTACTGTTGTTTAGGATGGCGTCGGTTGATTCTTCGTATTACAGTTCGATAGTTCACGTGAGCTTATTATTGCTTCAACGTTAACGTTGCCAATTTGATAATTGCGGGAGTTGCGTTGTGGCAGATGTGGTGGCATCGATCCGGTGCTCAAGATATTGATTATCAAGTAAATTATTGTCAAGATAACCCCTACCAGAATAGTCGAAAGTGAAGAACGCATAAAGATGAATGCACACCATAACTCAAAGTAACGCACGGTGCAACACGGGAAATGAAAGAGCACAGGAAGATGCGGTGCTTAAATATGTCGGCCAAATTATGAACGGAGTCAGAAAACAGAGCAGGAATTCATAAGGAATAGTGTTATTCTTAAAAAATCGGAGCAAGGTAAGAGAAACATTATAACGCATATTGTTATATACTGTTGTATGGACACATACAAGAGAGCTGACGTGCCTAAAAATGTACGAACGCCACAATATTCACGGCGATAGTTGCACGTCACAGAAAGAACACACTATACTACACGCACCATTTGTAGCATACTAAAGAACACGACACTGCATTAATGAAGAAACGCTGATGTAAACAGTGCAGCCTACAAAAATTGGATAATTATACGCACATTGAGTTATTTGTATGAACTAGGTACACAGGTTGACACGACACACCGGACACTTGAACATATTTGATACGCAACTTGTCAACGAAGAAAATGACACCAAACATGATGATATTTGCTGCCGACACTCTATCATGAATTCATTATCGGCGCAAAGGACATTAGTTACTAACGTGATTTGTTATACAATTATCTGAACACTTACACTTGCGGACATCAAAACCCCAGTCACAAAAATATCTATTTATATACGTTGTTCATATTATGGATTCGTGTCTGCCACCAACTCTGCATAAGACATATTATTTACACAACATGTATGTTGGAGGAAATCTGCAGATGAACTGCACACGTTGAACTGTCCCTCCACACCTTTGATTCCCTTAACATAATCTCTTCAGGACAGTTTCCCTCACCGACACTTCCCTCCACAAGATTCCCTCACGCCAATTTTCACTATTTTACTACCTGCTACACGTGACATTTATGATGCCATTAACGGGAAAGTAAACATGCTCAGGGATCTTACGTTGTACACATTGCGTTGAGTCAAGCATTTATCAACGTCATTCCAGTAATCAAGGTCGTAACGGGGACACTGTCGCTGGCTGTTAGAGACGTTGAAGCAGCATTTCGTTTATCACGGTGCCATTTCAATATATTGGACGGACACCGCACTTGCATATAATCAACGCAACGAGTTTTTGCACACGTCATCGTAGACAAATTTCAGGGCAAGTCACACATTAGTCATGGTATTCTGGACATTATAGACTTGACCTCCATCGACGCTTCCTTCCATCGTCAGTCTTTGGGAAATCTGGACATTGCTCACAGGATTTATCTCGTTAAGGCCAGTACATTTGCTGTTTGTTGTTATATAACTGTGGTCTGTTTGGGTGTCTAATATATGGCATATTTTTCTTCCGATAGCCGACTCCGTAGTTATTTAACAAAGCGAGAGATTGAAGCGCTATCTGAAGGTCACATGAGTTTATTTATCTGACATTCAGACACGTTATTTACTGACAGCTTGTCAGCTTGTGACAAATATATTTTTGTGACGAACTTGCGATTCGTTGGTAATATATTAATTTTTTTTCGCGTTGTACCGTTAGGCATTTACATTCCGTATTCTATCACGTCTCCTTATCTATATGTGATTAAATATTATGTAGGTATGTCACTTCGTAGTTCGTTATCGTAATAGCGTCATTGTTGTGTCAGTATATTCTTTATATTGAATATATATTTTTACTACTAATTTCTAGTGCTTACGTTTTGTAACGGTTAGGACGTTATCTATCTTTCGCCGAGTTGCTATTCTTCTCGCGGGTTTATACTCGTATATATTATTGATTTCGAGTTGACTTCTCATTCAACTTGCATATATATATTTGAATACGCTTGTCATTGTCTACCTACGCATTCTATCGGCTGTGCGTCACATATCTACTATTGTAACGGCATAATTTACAGATCATTAAGACAACATGTCAACACTTCAAGACTTCATGGACATGGGTGAAAGGTCTGGTTTGACCGGTGAAGACCTCAGGAATTGGGCGAAGCAAGAATTGAAAGATTTTCAGACACAGCAACGTGAAGAGAGAACTGAAAAATTGGCAGCAGAGAAAGAAGCAAAACAACTTCAAGCTTCACATGAACGAGAGAGATTGGCTCTTGAGAAAGAGTTAAAAGAAAAAGAAATGGCGTTGGAACGTGACAGGATTGCCGCTAGGGAAAAGGAAGTAACGCTGGAACGGGAAAGGATAGCCGCTGAAAAAGAGATGAAAGATAAGCAACTGGCATTTGAGAAAGAAAAACTTTTGGCCGAACAACTTCTTAAGGACAAGGAAGTTGAAGGTAATTTGAAAGTCAAGTCATTGGAAATGGATCGTGAAGCGGAGATTGAACGAGAAAGAATTCAAGCAAAACATAATGATCCAGTGAAAAAGTATCAAGGTCTTTTTCGCAATTTCCAGCAAGGTGATTCTGTCAGTTCTTGGATTACCAATTTTGAAGTGCTTGTAAAGTACTACAAGGTACCGGAACTAGACGTACCGATTCTGTTCCACAGGCATCTCGCATTGGAGCCTTTAAAGGTAATCGAGTTGATACCTGAGGACTTACGTACCAATTACAAATACATGAGAGATCGTGTTTTGGCACACTTTAGTTTAGATGAATCAGGCTTACGTACTAAGTTTAAAACACTCACTCCTAAATCTAACCAAACTTTCCTTGACTTTGTTTCTGAATTAATCTCATCTTTTGATAAATGGACTAAAGCCGCTGATATTGGGTCTGACTACAATAAAATTCGAGATTTAATAATTAGAGATAGACTACTATCTGCGGTACCAGAGGCCATGTCTATATTTCTAGTGGAGAATAAATGCAAAGATCTTAAGGAAATGGAAACGAGGGGAGAATCATATTTCAATGCACACCGTGACATATTTGCGGAATGCACACAACCTGAACTGGTAATAGGGGCTAGTGCTAGAATTCAGAATAACAGAAGTAATGGTAAGTTCAAGAAATTCTCTAATAGAAACAGGGGACCTTACCAGAACACAAACAGAGATTCTGACAGACCTAGAAAGGGTCACTTCACACGATGTCAATATTGTAAACTCTCACACGGTGCTTTGGAAATGTGTGACCAACATCCTGGTTATCCTGCGTACCTAAGAGACATCACATCTAAGAAAAAGAGTAAGTATGACTCCTACAAGAAGAGTGTTAAATGTTATTCTTGTCGGGCGTATGGACATACAAGCCGGTCGTGCGCGATGAGAAACACTTGGAAGGAGGCGAATACTGCATACGTGTTCTCCAGCAGCGATTCTGATGACTTAGAGGACACACATGCGGCTATTATTCAGACTTACAACGACAAATTAGATAAGACTGAGAAAGACATTCCTGATGACGAATGCCTAGCGACCATTCAAGAGGCCAATGCGGCTGACATACAGAATGGCACACTTAAAGTTCACCAAGCTTGGGTGAACGGGGAACCTACTACATGCGTTCGTGATACAGGCGCATCTATTATTGGGGTAGACCAAAAGCTCATAAGAGAGCAAGACTACACAGGCAAAACTGTAGGCTGTAGAACTTTCGGCGGCACAGTTGAAAGGTATAAAATCGCCACAATCACGATAAAATCTCCATACTTTAAAGGCACAGTAAATGCAGCAGTGCTCCCGAATCCTTGTGCCGGGTTACTCATTGGGAACATACCTAATGCAAATGATCGCACTCATGAAGAGGCAATTGAGTGGGAGATTGAAAAACACTCCAACAAATGCTGTCACAAGAGCACAAGTGCATCGTCAAGAAGAAGAAGATAAGGACAATTCTTCATCTTCTCAGACTGTTAGTGACAATGGTCATAATACTTTAACACTGACTGCGGACTTAGCTACGGAACAACAAGAAGATTCTTCTCTTAAAATCTGTTTTAATAACATGAACAATCCTTCGAAACAAGCTAAAAATGGTGATTGGAAATTTGTGTTAGACAATAATATTTTGTATAGACAATACAACAGAGGTTCAACATTGTGTTTACAAACAGTGCTACCAACCAAATATCGGAGCGAAGCACTGAAGTTGGCACATGATTCGCCATTTGCAGGGCATATGGGCATTGCTAAGACTACTCATAGGTTGTTAGCACAATTTTATTGGCCTGGTTACGCCAAAGATATCACAAATCATGTTCGTTCGTGTTCATTGTGCCAAAGAACCACACAAAAAGGCAAACACCCTACAGCTCATGTTCAGAAAACTGATTTGGCATCACGCCCATTTCAAAAGATTGCTGTGGATATTGTAGGGTCCACTTAACACTACACTGATCGTGGTAATCGATTTATCTTAACCATGATTGATTTATGTACTCGTTGGCCGGAGGCTATCCCGCTCAAACACATCAATAGTAGATCCATCCTAGATTCATTTTTATTGATTTTCAGTAGGATAGGATTTCCATTATACATTTTATCAGACAGAGGTAGTCAGTTTATATCTGTGGCTACCCAAGCAGCGATGAAAGTGCTGGGTATTCCACAGGTGTTTAGTTCACCGTGGCACCCAATGACGAATGGGGTAAATGAAAATTACAACGGGGTCCTTAAACGAACCCTAGCAAAAGTTGCGGCTGAACGTCCGAAAGACTGGGACATTCTATTGCCTGCAGTATTATTTGCGTACCGGGAGGTACCACAAGCTAGTACTGGTTTTTCTCCATTTGAGCTCGTGTACGGAGCCAATCCTCGTGGTCCATTGATGCTATACAATGACATGCTGACTAACAAAACATATGACCACCCTAAAAGAGAAGCATATGAAATGGTTACGCAGTTGCGACATAAAATCATGACAGCTTGCCAAATTGCTAAATCAGCACTTGAGAAGGCAGGAGAGAAATATAGGCAATACGACAATAGAAAGGCCAAGACAATAGTCTTGAAGGAAAAAGACAACGTGTTACTGTTACTTCCCGACCCTCGGGATTGTCTTGTTACTTCGTGGCAGGGTCCATTTAGAGTCATCAGAAAGGTTAGCGACGTTGATTATGTCATTGAGGTAAAAGGGAAAAATAAAATTTTCCACATTAATATGCTAAAACCTTATGTTACACGTGACACTGACACTCCGTATGATAACCAACAAATACCACATAGAGTTGCAGCATCTTGCTGGGTTATCAACGAACAACAAGAAGACGCTATTACACAACAAATACCAACACCAACAGTTAACAGTGATAAGGATTGGCAAGCAATACAAATTAATAACAAACGACCACCACAAGATAAAGATAAGCTTATTTCAGCTATACAAGAGTTTAGCACAATTTTTTCTGATAAACCTGGGCAAACATCACTTATTAAACACAAAATTACATTACTATCTGATATTCCAGTAAAGGTGAAACCATATCCTATCCCTCTACATTATCTGGATAAGATTACAGCAGAAATATCTGAACTTGATCAAAGTGGTATAATTAGGAAGTCCATTTCAAATTATTGTTCTCCGGTAGTCATTGTGAAGAAAAAAGATGGTTCACTACGTTTGTGTGTCGATTACAGGAAAGTGAACGCGCTAACACTCCTCGATGCTGAACCAATGCCAAATATCGATGAGCTAATTGAAGGCGTGGCAAACTCTAAGTTATTTTCCATGATTGATCTTACTAAAGGATATTGGCAAATCCCCATGGATAAAGATTCCATGCATATTACAGCATTTAGTACTCCTTTAGGTTTGTACGAATGGGCATATCTTCCATTCGGGTTACAAAATGCACCACGCACATTCATGCGTACGATGAGAAAATTACTACACGGTATTTCTAATGTTGCTACATATATGGATGATATCTGTATCCATACTTCTAACATTGACACACATGTTAAAATATTAAAACAAGTATTTCAGAGAATACAACAACATGGTCTGAAAGCAAAACCTAGCAAAATAGAAATAGGTTGCACTGAAATACAATTTCTTGGTCATAGAATTTCTGACGGATTCCGTAAAACTGATCCACAAGTAGTTACCAAGATCTTAAATATTAAACCACCTACCACTAAGAAAGAACTTCGAAGTCTGTTGGGTCTCATTAATTACTATCAGAAATTTATTCCTAACTTTGCTGATATGACGGCAACATTTTCTGAACTTCTAAAAAAAGGTCAACCAACGAAAATTATCTGGACAGCTGATAATGATAAATTATTACAACAGATCAAAACTCTGTTCAGCACATATCCTATTCTTAAATTGCCTGATATCTCTAAAGATTTCGTTTTACAAACAGACGCTAGTTTTCATGCAATTTCAGCTGTTTTACTTCAAATACATGATGGTAAATTACATCCTATTCTATACTTCAGTAAGAAACTATCAGAAACTCAGAGAAATTATGCAATTACCGAACTGGAAGCTTTAGCGTTAATTGAGAGCATTGATAAGTTTTCTAGATACCTTCTTGGAAGAAAATTCCTAGTTCTTTCTGACAATAAACCATTGCAGATCTTTAAATCTGGTCATCCAAAGAACTCCAGAATTCATAGATGGTCACTTCTGTTACAGGACTATGAATTTGATATCTGTCACATTCCTGGCAAAGACAATAATTTGGCAGATCTTCTTAGTCGTCTCTAAAAAATTATGTATGTTATATTTTCTTACTTATTGTCTGCGTTCGTATTTGGATTTTCGTTAGGCTGATTAACATATGTTGCATACATTCACCCAGGTAGATTACTGTTGGAAACAACAAATTGCGAATTATGTGAAATTTATTAGTGTTGTTCGGATATGTACATAGTTTGTTTAATTCGTTCTTTGGCAGGGACATTGTTCGCCATGACAAGTGACACTGCACAGTTGAGTGTGATTGACCATGTGCGCTGTAATTGACGAACTATACCTGAACATTTCTGGATTATCGGAAATCGTTTGTATTTCTAGAATAATGTTATGTCATATTAGTACGGCATATTCGTATTAAACAGTGATAGTATAGTTATATTTCGAGGATCGAAACCTGACTCTTGATGAGAGTATATATGTGGAACACTGATACAGTAGATGAAAATAGACATGGTTTTCGTCGCGAAACGACATATGTCAATATTAATTGTACCTTTGTGATCACTACTTGAGTAACATTATTAATTTATTGCTAATGCGTAGCATAGAATTATATATATATTTTCTTTCACATAATTTCAGTTCATAGAGTTAAGTAGTTACATATTCTTCTTATTATTATTATTGTTCATATTTAGTACTTAATTATACATATGATGAGTCATAGATTTTTCAATTCTCATTGTGATCGCCATTGCCAAGTATAACCACCACATTATGAAATACGCCGGTAAATAATATTGTCACTCGGTTGTTATTGCCACACCTACACAAAGAGTTTATGATGACGTCTCTAAGGAGCATTTACCTCGACTATGCCTAAAATTATGATGTCATAATACTAATACCGCACCTACCCATTTAATGAGATTGAGATTCTTGACATAGCACAGATGGTTACAAGACACTAGTAAATGCAACTGGTACCTGT
Organism: Cepaea nemoralis; assembly: GCA_014155875.1. Taxonomy (NCBI): domain Eukaryota; kingdom Metazoa; phylum Mollusca; class Gastropoda; order Stylommatophora; family Helicidae; genus Cepaea; species Cepaea nemoralis. Next base: position 25,423 of record JACEFZ010016027.1, read on the forward strand.
TTATTCCTCACGTCCCCTTACTCCAGGTTTTGACCTAGAGAAGGACGCTTGTCCTTAGGGACAAATGAAGGACTGATCTTTATGATTAGTTAGTACAGCCTCCCCATGGGCTGTATACACGACATCTACCGTTGGTGTGTAGATTGGAGGGCATGCCCGTTATATATATATTTTTTTATTTTGTGGGTAATGGATAGGTGTCCATAGCATCTTGCTAGTCCGATAAAAGTCATTATGTCTACACTGCTATGTGTCAGGTTAATTCTCTCGATGAAAAAAAAATGATTTCATCATTTTAAAAGGGAGGGGGGCATACTGCCACATGGCGTTTAGACAGAATGACGTCATCGGAAAATGCGGTAGTAAATGATAGAGGGAAAACCCCACAAGAAACTAAGGAAACTTAGAAACAGGGAACGTCAGACGACAACAAGGAAGGACAAGGGAGAGGACCTTGGGTGATTCGGCTGAGGTGCGACATATTGTGTGAAGCCCGTGTTCGTTTGGAGAGTTGGTTGTGAGAAGGTAAAGGCTTGGCTGAGGACTATCAGGTGGAGGATGTCTAACGAAGAAAGTGTCAATACTGAGCAGAGGACCTGAAGGCATGGAACACCTAGACAAACCTGTGAAAATGAGAACAGCGGAGATAGATTGAGCTCCTAACTACAGTCGGACATTACCGGGATAGAGTCGTAAATATTTTGTGTGAATGCCGTTCCTGTGTTAAAAGGAACCATTCATTTTCTCGATTAATCCATTGTATTGATCCAGCGCATCATTAAAAGAATGTGTGAGTACTGTTGTTTAGGATGGCGTCGGTTGATTCTTCGTATTACAGTTCGATAGTTCACGTGAGCTTATTATTGCTTCAACGTTAACGTTGCCAATTTGATAATTGCGGGAGTTGCGTTGTGGCACCGACCCTGAGATCTCCTACCCGTCTGTAATTCACCAAAAATGTAGAGGCCGACCCTGAGATCTCTTACCCGTCTGTAATTCACCACAAATGTAGAGGCCGACCCTGAGATCTCCTACCCATCTGTAATTCACCAAAAATGTAGAGGCTGACCCTGAGATCTCCTACCCATCTGTAATTCACCAAAAATGTAGAGGCTGACCCTGAGATCTCTTACCCATCTGTAATTCACCAAAAATGTAGAGGCCGACCCTGAGATCTCCTACCCATCTGTAATTCACCAAAAATGTAGAGGCCGACCCTGAGATCTCCTACCCATCTGTAATTCACCAAAATGTAGAGGCTGACCCTGAGATCTCCTACCCATCTGTAATTCACCAAAATGTAGAGGCTGACCCTGAGATCTCCTACCCATCTGTAATTCACCAAAAATGTAGAGGCCGACCCTGAGATCTCCTACCCATCTGTAATTCACCAAAAATGTAGAGGCCGACCCTGAGATCTCCTACCCATCTGTAATTCACCACAAATGACTGACATAACATACTTGATGTACAATGATTGACCTAAACATATGAATAAAATTTGGTAGAATTGCGGTAAAGCTGTGAAAATGTAAACAATATAAAATTATTTATTTGTTTATTAAACAAAAATATAAAATTACACAAAGTAATGAAGCTTTACGTAACAGAATTATGACACATACAGGATGTTGCGGCAATTAGCCTTCATCAGCAAATAAATACATAGACAAAACACAACATACAGTCAAGGAGAAGACCGTTCGGTTGACTACATTAAGACGTAACGACGGGATGAGAAAAATAAAAAGATGAAAAAATGAGAGCAATGGAGAGAAAATGAAAATTTGAGAAAAAAAGTGTTCCTACTTACCTCAGAATCCCAAAATGTGTATTGGGCCAATATACATCTTTGGATTTTGGGGTAGATAGGAACATTTTGGGCATGTTATGAGAAGAAATGAATTGGAGAACATGGTGACAACTGGCAAGATCGGGGGAAAGAGAATAAGGGGAAGACAGAGAAGTAAATACCTGGATGGCCCCACCATGTGGCATGGTCGAGACAGGAACACGGAGCTTATCCACGACTCTGGTGATCAAGTGAGATGGCAAAACATGACCGCCCACGCTTATCGGCATGGAACATGATGGATGGGTGGACATCATGTAAAATGATGGACTTAACTGTTGACATACGACTACTGACCTCTAATAGTTGACACAAGACTACTGACCTCTAATAGTTGACACAAGACTACTGACCTCTAATAGTTGACATATGACTACTGACCTCTAATAGTTGACACAAGACTACTGACCTCTAATAGTTGACATACGACTACTGACCTCTAATAGTTGACATACGACTACTGACCTCTAATAGTTGACACAAGACTACTGACCTCTAATAGTTGACACAAGACTACTGACCTCTAATAGTTGACACAAGACTACTGACCTCTAATAGTTGACACAAGACTACTGACCTATAATAGTTGACACAAGACTAGTGACCTCTAATAGTTGACACAAGACTACTGACCTCTAAGAGTTGACACAAGACTACTGATCTCTAATAGTTGACATACGACTACTGACCTATAATAGTTGACACAAGACTACTGACCTAACATCTGACACAAGACTACTGATCTCTAATAGTTGACACAAGACTACTGACCTCTAACAGTTGACACAATACTGACCTAACATCTGACACAATACTGACCTAACATCTGACACAATACTGACCTCTAATAGTTGACACAAGACTACTGACCTCTAATAGTTGACACAAGACTACTGACCTCTAATAGTTGACACAAGACTTCTGACCTAACATCTGACACAAGACTACTGACCTAACATTTAACACAAGACTACTGACCTACCATCTGACACAAGACTACTGACCTAACATCTGACACAAGACTACTGACCTAACATTTGACACAAGACTACTAACCTCTAATAGTTGGCACAAGACTACTGACCTCTAATAGTTGACACAAGACTACTGACCTCTAATAGTTGACACAAGACTACTGACGTAACATCTGACACAAGACTACTGACCTAACATCTGACACAAGACTACTGACCTAACATCTGACACAAGACTACTGACATAACATCTGACACAAGACTACTGACGTAACATCTGACAAAAGACTACTGACCTAACATCTGACACAAGACTACTGACCTAACATCTGACACAAGACTACTGACATAACATCTGACACAAGACTACTGACCTAACATCTGACACAAGACTACTGACGTAACATCTGACACAAGACTACTGACCTCTAACAGTTGACACAATACTGACCTAACATTTGACACAAGACTACTGACCTCTAACAGTTGACACAAGACTACTGACCTAACATCTGACACAAGACTACTGACCTTACATTTGACACAATACTGACCTAACATCTGACACAATACTGACCTAAAATTTGACACAATACTGACCTAACATTTGACACAAGACTACTGACCTAACAGTTGACACAAGACTACTGACCTAACATTTGACACAATACTGACCTAACATTTGACACAAGACTACTGACCTAACATTTGACACAATACTGACCTAACATTTGACACAATACTGACCTAACAGTTGACACAAGACTACTGACCAACATTTGACACAATACTGACCTAACAGTTGACACAATACTGACCTAACATTTGACACAAGACTACTGACCTAACAGTTGACACAAGACTACTGACCTAACATTTGACACACTACTGACCTAACAGTTGACAAAAGACTACTGACCTCTAACAGTTGACACAATACTGACCTAACAGTTGACACAAGACTACTGACCTAACAGTTGACACAATACTGACCTAACAGTTGACACAAGACTACTGACCTAACATTTGACACAAGACTACTGACCTCTAACAGTTGAAACAATACTGACCTAACATCTGACACAAGACTACTGACCTCTAATAGTTGACACAAGACTACTGACCTCTAATAGTTGACACAAGACTACTGACCTAACATTTGACACAAGACTACTGACCTAACAGTTGACACAAGATTACTGACCTAACATTTGACACAATACTGACCTAACAGTTGACAAAAGACTACTGACCTCTAACAGTTGACACAATACTGACCTAACAGTTGACACAAGACTACTGACCTAACAGTTGACACAATACTACTGACCTAACAGTTGACACAATACTGACCTAACATTTGACACAAGACTACTGACCTCTAACAGTTGAAACAATACTGACCTAACATCTGACACAAGACTACTGACCTCTAATAGTTGACACAAGACTACTGACCTCTAATAGTTGACACAAGACTACTGACCTCTAATAGTGGACACAAGACTACTGACCTAACAGTTCACACAAGACTACTGACCTAACATCTGACACAAGACTACTGACCTCTAATAGTTGACACAAGACTACTGACCTCTAATAGTGGACACAAGACTACTGACCTAACAGTTCACACAAGACTACTGACCTCTAATAGTTGACACAAGACTACTGACCTCTAATAGTTGACACAAGACTACTGACCTAACAGTTCACTCAAGACTACTGACCTAACATCTGACACAAGACAACTGACCTAACATTTGACACAAGACTACTGACCTAACAGTTGACACAAGACTACTGACCTAACATTTGACACAATACTGACCTAACATTTGAAACAAGACTACTGACCTCTAACAGTTGACACAATACTGACCTAACAGTTGACACAAGACTACTGACCTAACAGTTGACACAAGACTACTGACCTAACAGTTGACACAATACTGACCTAACATTTGACACAAGACTACTGACCTCTAACAGTTGAAACAATACTGATCTGACACAAGACTACTGACCTCTAATAGTTGACACAAGACTACTGACCACTAATAGTTGACACAAGACTACTGACCTAACAGTTCACACAAGACTACTGACCTAACATCTGACACAAGACTACTGACCTCTAACAGTTGACACAATGCTAACCTAACATCTGACACAAGACTACTGACCTCTAATAGCGGACACAAGACTACTGACCTAACAGTTGACACAAGACTACTGACCTAACATTTGACACAAGACTACTGACGTCTAACAGTTGACACAAGACTACTGACCTCTAACAGTTGACACAAGACTACTGACCTAACATTTGACACAAGACTACTGACCTCTAACAGTTGACACAAGACCTAACATCTGACACAAGACTACTGACCTCTAACAGTTGACACAAGACTACTGACCTAACATTTGACACAAGACTACTGACCTCTAACAGTAACAGTTGACACAAGACTACTGACCTCTAATAGTTGACGCAAGACTACTGACCTCTAATAGTTGACACAAGACTATTGACCTCTAACAGTTGACACAAGACTACTGACCTCTAATAGTTGACACAAGACTACTGACCTCTAACAGTTGACACAAGACTACTGACCTCTAACAGTTGACACAAGACTACTGACCTCTAACAGTTGACACAAGACTACTGACCTCTAATAGTTGACACAAGACTACTGACCTCTAACAGTTGACACAAGACTACTGACCTCTAATAGTTGACACACGACTACTGACCTCTAACAGTTGACACAAGACTACTGACCTCTAATAGTTGACACAAGACTACTGACCTCTAATAGTTGACACAAGACTACTGACCTCTAACAGTTGACACAAGACTACTGACCTAACATTTGACACAAGACTACTGACCTAACATTTGACACAAGACTACTGACCTCTAACAGTTGACACAAGACTACTGACCTCTAACAGTTGACATAAGACTATTGACCTAACAGTTCACACAAGACTACTGACCTAACATTTGACACAAGACTACTGACCTTACATTTGACATAAGACTACTGACCTAACAGTTGACACAAGACTACTGACCTAACATTTGACACAAGACTACTGACCTCTAACAGTTGACACAAGACTACTGACCTAACATCTGACACAAGACAACTGACCTAACATCTGACACAAGACTACTGACACAAGACTACTGACCTAACATCTGACACAAGACTACTGACCCAACATCTGACACAAGACCACTGACCTAACAGTTGCTTTCTTCCCGTTGCACATTTGTGTCTTTATCCTTGAAGTGAGTCAGCTCTAGCTCCAGCTGTTTGATCCTGCGGTCCTTCAGCTGCAGCTGTTCTTGAAGGCTGCGGATCTCCTCCAGCTGTCTGAAGTAGGCTTTCTTCAACTGTGGATTAGACACACAGGATGGGATATGCTTCTGGTATCCGTGTGGTTAAAACATGGACACATGGTTAATGTTTGTACCTGTTTAGTACTGGAAGTGTTGATAAAACATGGACATATAATGTTCGTACAATTTTAATACTGGAAGTGTGAATAAAACATGGACATATCGTTAAAGCCGGTCTCCGTGGCCAAAGGCTTGTGATCGCAGTTCGTGAGCCGCTTACCAGGCATTCGAAAGGCAGCAGCGACCGATTTGTGCAGCAGACCATGTCCCGTTGCGTACAATGTATTGGTATGGGAGCCGGTCATTCAGAAAGCAATGGCAAACTGCTGAACGTAAAAACTAGCCTAGTACATCAACAGCAGCTGAAAAATGCTGGTGTTGACTGCAACGTCCTGCAAGGGATATGCAATATTTTAAAAAAAATATCGGTAAGGTTTGTATCAGTTTCATAATGGAAGTGAGATAAAAACATATTATTGTGGAAACTGCTAATATAAAACATATGGTTAAAGCTGCTTGTATAAAACATATAGTTGTGAGCACTGCTTGTATAAAACAGTTGTGGGAACGACTTGTACAAAACATATAATTGTGAGAACTTATTGTATAAAACATATAGTTGTGAGAACTTATTGTATAAAACATATAGTTTTGAGAATTGCTTGTATAAAACATATATTTGTGCTAGCTGCTTTTATAAAACATATAGTTACAGGTGCTGTTTCTACAAAAGTTGTTGGAACTAATTGTATAAAACATGTTGGCTTCTTCGGAGGTACAGCAGGTTCGGCTACATCTCACAGCATTAAAATACCTATTGCAACATTCAACATTTATTGGCTTTCCTGTGCATGTAGATGACCAAAATCATGTTTGCACTAACATCAACAATCTATTATGTTGGCCTAAATCATGTTTGCAATAATATCTAATATCTATGATTATTTTTTTGGCACTTGCTCGCTTTGAACTCAAGCATAGTCCATACATACTACTTTAGCTGTGACAGACTGAATTTTGCGTGTGGATTAGCTTTCCCTATTAACAGTGTCCATCGCCATCAGGCGAACCCACTCTGACTTCAGAGGTACTTGTAATTTACGTCCCCAAGTCAAGGACGATAGGTCAACATTTTAGTCCAACTGTCCGATGTAGGGGTTGAACCCCTTACCTCGGCATCAGCACACCGGATGTTTAAGAACACACGTTCTTATCCATTCGGCCAAGATGACCTACATCTATCATGATGACCGAAATCATGTTCACATTAAAATCTACAATCTATTATGTTGACCGAATTCATGTTAGCACTAAAACCTGCAAGCTATTTTGTTGACCAAAATCATGCTTGCACTAAAATCTAGACTCCATTATGTTGACCGAAATCAAGTTTGCACTAAAATCAACAATCTATTATGTTGACTGAAATCATGTTTGCACTACACTCTAGAATCAATTATGATGACCAAAATTATGTTTGCACTAACATCTACAATCTATTATGTTGACCAAAATCAAATTCGCACTAAAATCTACAATCAATTATGATGACCAAAATCATATTTGCACTAAAATCTACAATCAATTATGATGACCAAAATCATATTTGCACTAAAATCTACAATCAATTATGATGACCAAAATCATATTTGCACTAAAATCTACAATCAATTATGACGACCAAAATCATGTTTGCACTAAAATCTACAATCTATCATGTGCACATCAATGTCAAGTCTAAACAACACAAGCCCAATAATAGCTAGTGCTTTTTGTGGATAAACCATGCATAAAATATGTACTGTGTGGATAAACCATGGATAAAAAATATATGATGTGGATAAGGCATGTACTGTATGTATAAAACATGAAATGTGTGGATAACCATGAATAAAATCTGTACTGGTGGACAACACATGGATTAAAAATGTATTAAATGTGGATAAAATATGTACAGTGTGTGGCTACAATGTATTACTCTGTGTAGATCAAACATATCCTCTGTAATATATGGATAAATCATTTGCTTTATGTGGGTAAGATTACTCTGTGCGGATAAAACGTATTACTCTGTGTGGATAACATGTATTACTGTGTGGATAAATGTATTACTCTATGTGGATAAAATGCATTACTCTGTGTGAATAAATGTGTTAATCTGTGTGTATTACTACTCTGTGGAATAAAATGTATTACTCTGTATGGATGGACAAAATGCATACTCTGCGTGGATAAAACATATACGCTACATCTCATACAATACATCCCAGCTGTCACACATACTTACTTTGGATCACTTGAAATATATTTCTTTGTTGCATTCTTAGTCATATTTCTCTGGCTAACTTTCTGTAACATTGTTCCCTGGTTAACTTTAGGTAAAACATTTCTCTGGTTAACTTTCTGTAACATTGTTCCCTGGTTAACTTTAGGTAAAACATTTCTCTGGTTCACTTTCTGTAACATTGTTCCCTGGTTAACTTTAGGAAAAACATTTCTCTGGTTAACTTTCTGTAACGTTGTTCCCTGGTTAACTTTAGGTAAAACATTTCTCTGGTTAACTTTCTGTAACATATATTTTATTGGGTAACTTTCTGCAACATATTTCTCTGATTCACTTTCTGTAACATATTTCTCTCGTTCACTTTCTGTAACATATTTCTCTAGTTACCTGTCTGTAGCATATTTTTCTAGTTACATTTCTGTAACTATTTCACTGGTTACATTTCTGTAACATATTTCTCTGGTTACCCTTCTGTAACATATTTTCCTGGTTACCTGTCTGTAACATATTTCTCTAGTTACATTTCTGTAACATATTTCACTGGTTACATTTCTGTAACATATTTCTCTGGTTACCCTTCTGTAACATATTTTCCTGGTTACCTTTCTGTTACATATTTCTCTGGTTACCTTTCTGTAGCATATATCTCACTGGTTAACTTTCTGTAATATATATCTCACTGGTTAACTGTCTGTAACATATATCTCACTGGTTAACTTTCTGTAACATATATCTCACTGGTTAACTTTCTGTAACATGTATTTCCCTGGTTAAGCTTCTAAAACAGAAACTTCCATGGTTAATGACTTTATCAGATCTCCTTGGTTAGTTTATATAATATAAACCCACATCTGGTTAATGTCTGTAATATAAACTGTCCCAATTCATACATATTTTTTTTAAGTTAATTTGTGTAAATATAATATAAATAAATCTTCCCTGAAAAATGTTTCTACAACAGACTTCCCTGGTTAATGTTTATTTACCCTTTTAATGTTTGTACCTCATTTTACTGGTTAATGTTTATACCACACTTTCCTGGTTAATTTGTGTACCATACTTTCCTAGTTAATACTTGTACCACAAACTTTCATGATTAATGTTTGTAGCACAGACTTTCCTAGTTAATGTTTGTAATATAAACTTCCCTGGTTAATGTTTGTACCACAGACTTTCCTTGCTAATGTTTGTACCACAGACTTTCCTAGTTAATGTTTGTAATATAAACTTCCCTGGTTAATGTTTGTACCACAGACTTTCCTAGTTAATGTTTGTACCACAGACTTTCCTAGTTAATGTTTGTACCACAGACTTTCCTAGTTAATGTTTGTACCTTTGACTTTACTGGTTAATGTTTGTACCACAGACCTTAATAGTTATTGTCTATAATACAAATTTTCCGTGGTTAATGTTTGCATCACAAACTTCCCTGGTTAGAGTCTGTAATCCAGACATCCCTGGTAATGTTTATACCCCAGACTTACCTGGTCAGACTCACAGCATGTACTCACCTCGAGGTCTGAGCTAGGGGACGACGCCCCCGACTGGAGGTGGTCAGAAAGAGGAGTGGCCGACTGACTCACTGGCGACCAGACTTTGCGAACATGAATGGCCTGGTTGATGGATGATGGTAGTGTTGGGGAAAAGAAAAACAAACACAACAAGCTAACAAAATAAAACCGGGCACAAACATTCAAGCACAGGTTATTGGGACATTCGTGTTCACACCAGTAGCTCTAGATGATGGTAGTATGACCAGGCAACATCATTGTGTCCATTTTGCACAGAACACATCATGGGGAATTTGTTATTTCAAATGTGTTTGTTATGCTGCTCTATGAAACATCTGGTTTTCTGTGATGGTTTTGTCGTGTCATTGCTGTTGAATGAAGAGTTCACTCGGAGAGATCTGTGATAATTAGTTCCATTCCAGCTGGCAAACATGTTCTTGGCATGTCAATGAGATTTTAGGTGGTCAATACAAGACTTCAGCCCTCACCTTTTATCCCCTCTTGGGACACAGATCCTCAACCAGCTCACTCCAAGCCCTCCAATCCTTAGCTATCCCATGCCGCCCCCTCCATAGCATTCCTTTCTGTTTCTACTTCTCTTCCTCAAGTGTTTTAAGATCTTCCTCTAATGTTTTTTTTTGGCCTTGTAGGTTCCAGACAAAAGCCTGTCTAGTTATATTATTTTCAGGTTTTCTCAACATATGTCCCATACCGCACCAGCTTCTTTTCTTCACTGGTATTTGTCTAGTTCTCTCCATGATCTCTACATTAGTGACTCTGCCATACCATTTTATTCCCACTTATCTACACAGGCATAATTTAATTGATGCTTGTAGTTTATTTGAAATTGTGGTCATTGCCCTTCATGTGTATGATGAACCATACTGCAATAATGATTTAATGTCAGAAATTGAATATTCTCAGTTTGACGATCACTTTAATTTCTTTTGACTCATAAAAGTCTTGAGTGCTGATCATCAATCAACTTCATGGAGGATTTTTTTATTGTGTTCGCTTGCGTTACACTCAAGCATCGTCCCATGCACTGGACTGATTTTTCCAGTGGATTAGCTTTCCCTATTACCAGTGTCCCTTGCCATCAGGTCAGACTTCAGAGGTACTTGTAATTGACATCCCCAAGTCAAGGACAAGAAATCTACATATTAGTCCAACTGACCAGTGTAGGGACTGAACCCGCTACCGAGCACTCTGATCGATTTGACCATGCTGGCCTGTCATGGGGAATAACTGTGACTGTCTTGCAGTCTCATAGAATGCAGAGTTTGAGCCCTTGGCAGGTTCACCACAACAGAGACTAAGGTTGATCTTCCCTCCTTTGGTCAGATTAGTGCCTTCCTAGGATGGAAGTCAAGACAGGTCTTGGTCAGAAGAAGCCAGACATAGGCATATCAGCATTCTCATGGTCTCATTACAACAGGGATGACAGTCTCAATGGTCTCATTACAGCAAGTACATCACTGTCCTGATAGTCTCATTATAGCAGGGGCATCATAGTTTCAAGTCTCATTATAACAGAGACATCAGCATCCCAATGGTCGCATTACAGCAGAGACATAAGCATCCCAATGGTCTCATTACAGCAGAGACATCAACAACCCAATAGTCTCATTACAGCTGAGACATCAACATCCCAATGGTCTCATTACAGCAGAGACATCAGCATTCCAATGGTCGCATTACAGCAGAGACATAAGCAACCCAATGGTCTCATTACAGCAGAGACATCACCATCCCAATAGTCTCATTACAGCAGAGACATCAGCATTCCAATGGTTTCATTACAGCAGAGACATCAACATCCAAATGGTCTCATTACAGCAGAGACATCAGCATTCCAGTGGTCTCATTACAGCAGAGACATCACCATCCCAATAGTCTCATTACAGCAGAGACATCAGCATTCCAATGGTTTCATTACAGCAGAGACATCAACATCCAAATGGTCTCATTACAGCAGAGACATCAACACCTCAATGGTTTTTCTTCTGCGTTCATCCGGATTTTTTTTTTTTTCAGATGTGACTGCGTTGTGCCTGTTTACAGCAGAGCTGCGTTCTTGTGCCGTTAGGCCGACACATCCGACTTCTGCGGGCATTTGTTGACCGGGTTAACCTTCCCGGGCCTCAATAGTTTAATTACAGCAGAGACATCAGCACTCCAATGGTCTCATTACAGCATAGACATCAACATCCCAATGGTTTCATTACAGCAGAGACATCAGCATCCCAATGGTCTCATTACAGCAGAGACATCAGCATCCCAATGGTATCATTACAGAATGCACATCAGCATCCCAATGGTCTCATTACAGTTGGGGCATGTTCTGATAGCCCCATTACAACAGGAATAGACAGGGTTTTACCGCCAGGTCTCATTACCTGCACAGGATTCTCAGTTGCCAGGCAATCACTACAATCAGCCAACTCATGCAATCCTGCCAGGTGATGCTACAACAATGTTCTACAATCCTGGAGCCATCATATAGAGCCACTGTGTAAAGGGAGATGTTAGCTCACACTACAGCTTGCATATGTGCAGTGCTTCATGAGATCGTATGCAGTTAGTGTGGAACATTCTAGCTGTGTCTACAACAGCACTAAACATTACACATCAGTTAGCAAGGAACATTCTAGATTTGTCTATGAAAGTATTCAACATTATACATCAGTTAGTAAGGAGTATTCTAGATTTGTCTATGAAAGTATGAAAAATTATACAGTTAGCAAAGAATATTAGAGATTTGTCTATAAAAGTATGAAACATTACACATCAGTTAGCAAGGCATATTCTAGATGTGTCTATGAAAGTATTAAACATCACACATCAGTTAGCAAGGAACATTCTAGATTTGTCTATCAATATCATCATCATCATCATCATCTTCCACTTCTGCCATCAAGCGTCGTGGGGAGGAATAATTTGTGTTCCAGCGCCCGGTGGGTGGCATTGGATAGTGTCATTCCGTGTGGTTGTAGATTTGTAAGCAAGGAATATTCTAGATTTGTTTATAAAAGTATTAAACATTACACATCAGTTAGCAAGGAACATTCTAGATGTGTCTATAAAGTATTTAACATTACACACCAGTTAGCAAGGGCAGTCTCTTGTCTACCATAATTCTACAAACAAGATGCCAGCCTTACAACATTTCTTAGCTCTATTTTATGAGTTTAATACAGAAGTGCTCCAGCAATAATACGACAACATCACAGCATTATAATAACATCAACTGTATGACATCAACATTACAATAACATCACCCGCAACACATCAACATTATACCAACAGCACAGTAACAAGACACCAATATTACATCAGTATCACACCAGGAACGTACCATCATCACCTCAGGAACATATCAACATCACATCAGGAACATACCAACATCACACCAGGAACATATCAACATCACATCAGGTACATACCAACATCACATCAGGAACATACCATCATTACATCAGAAACATACCAACATCACATCAGCAACATATCAACATCACATCAAGAACATCATGACATCTTACCTACATCACATCGGGAACACTCCAACATCACACCAGGAATATACCAACATCACATCATTAACATACCAACATAATAATAGGAACATACCAACATCACATCAAGAGCATCATGACATCTTACCTACATCACATCAGGAACATACTAAGATCACATCAGGAACATACCAACATCACATCAGGAACATACCAACATCACATCAGGAACATACCAACATCATAATAGGAACATACCAACATCACATCAGGAACATACCAACATCATAATAGGAACATACCAACATCACATCAGGAACATACCAACATCATAATAGGAACATGCCAACATCATAATAGGAACATACCAACATCACATCAGGAACATACCAACATAACATCAGGAACATACCAACATAACATCAGGAACATACCAACATCACAATAGGAACATACCAACATCACATCAGGAACATACTAACATCACATCAGGAACATACCAACATCATACCAGGAACATACCAACATCATACCAGGAACATACCATCATTACATCAGGAACATACCAACCTCACACCAACATTAATACAATATCACACCAACATCAGATCAGTATCACCATAACATCACAGCACCATCACACCAGAACAACAATTGCCACTTTTCTGCTATATAGTTATCTAATGTCTTCCTTGTGGAGAGGAAACGTGATGGGCACCTGATTTCATACAACTATGCCTAGTGCAAGTAACGTCTTACCAACAATCCACTTTCTGAAAGTGGTGTCTGCGAAAATACTGCCTTCCTGATGTCTGGAGATGGGAGCACAAACTTTACTTGGTGTTATGTAATGGAAACATGGGTTTTCCTTCAGCTTGATGTAATGGAAACGTGGGTAGTCCTTCAGCTATATGTCATGGAAACATGGGTTTTCCTTCAGATTTATGTCATGGAAACATGGTTTTTCCTTCAGATTTATGTAATGGAAACATGGGTTTTCCTTCAACTTTATGTAATGGAAACATGGGTTGTCCTTCAGCTTTATGTAATGGAAACATGGGTTTTCCTTCAGATTTATGTATTGGAAACATGGGTTTTCCTTTAGCTTTATGTAATGGAAACATGGGTTTTCCTTCAGATTTATGTAATGGAAACATGGGTTTTCCTTCAGATTTATGTAATGGAAACATGGGTTTTCCTTCAGCTTTATGTAATGGAAACATGGGTTTTCCTTTAGCTTTATGCAATGGAAACATGGGTTTTCCTTCAGCTTTATATCATGGACAATTACTAAACAGTCAAAACAATCCCTACAATCCTTGGAGATGTAGTTTTATAGAAGAATGCTGAAAATTAATTGGACAGTCAAAATGAGCAATCTGGACGTTTTAAGGGAAGCTGAGTCGCAGAGACAACTTATTACAAACATCAGAAAGAATCAGTCATCATGTTTTGGCCACGTTATGAGAAGACAAAAAAATTATGGAACTTGTTCCAACAACCGGAAAGATTTGCAGAAACAGAGATAGAGGAAGACAATGTGAGAAAATTCTAAACTGTCTTGTGTCAGGGCATCAACACACGAACTGATCCATACCATTGGAGATCGTAATTTGTAGAGAGGCATGTTCGCCCATCCAGCAGGCAAGGCACTGGATGATGATGTTGAACATTCTCAAGTCAACATTCTTCTTGCTTTTTTTGTTTTTGGTCAAGAGTGACTTTCATTGTATGCTAACATCTCCATAAGTGCTCCAGTCTCCGCAGAGAGATCACACAAGGAGAATCTCATCACTGTGTACAAACTCTTCATGTCGAGTCAAGTACTGACATCACAGCACTCGGGACATTCTCTTAAGTGTTCCGTCCCCATATTCAACAGCCAGTGAAGAGTCCCAACATTAATGGTCCCAGTAGCAGTCTGATTATGTATTCATCTGGCCTTGCTAGGAGTCCTGCTTGTTGGCCAGTTCTTCTGGCCACTCCCTGCAGCATTATTCTCTCCAGGTCATGATGATCGACTTGCTCTTCTGCACCATACACACCATCCTACAAGGTCCCAACCACATCTGCCTTATCATGCACCAATACTTAATCCAGCAGTAGAGACCCAGCCAGTCTGTCCGCCTGCTTGTTTCCCACCACCCCAGCATGTCCCGGGGGAAAGATCCAACAGATGCACAAAGTCCTTAGCCCTGGGAAGGATCCAACTGTGTCAGAGCCGCACATGCTATAAATATTTCTTTCTTTTTTTTTTTTAAATCTTGAAATTCAGCCTGGTCTGTGACCTATTTGGTCTACTAAATTTGGTTTCCTAATTTTGAAATTCAGTCTGGGCTGTGACCTCTTTGGTCTGCTCTATTTGGTTTCCTTAATTTTGAAACTCAGCCTGGGCTGTGACCTATTTAGTCTGCTCTATTTGTTTCCAAATTCCGAGGAGAGATTTTAATATGCGGAACATGCACATGGGTTCTTAAAGTTTTTAGCCCTTGTCTGAGAAGACTAGGCATCTGATCCACAATGTCTAAGTAAACATTGTGACCCCCTGGTACCCGATCATTGATGTAGAACAATAAAATATCAAATCTCTTCAAGAGCAACCTGGGCAGTCATTATTGCAGCCATATCTACAAAAAGAAGCTCAAGCTGGAATGTAACCTCACACACAAAACAATCAATAGTTAATGCTGGAAGCAGAAACAATGCATGTTCATGGATAGACACTCAACACTGGCTACTCCAACCAACACACAAACAATGAATACGGCAACAATCTAGCAGCAAATGAAAAATAGCAAGCAGAATGTTAATACTTCCAAGGCAAACAATAAACAAACGCTAACTGGTTAAATTCTAGCAGCAAATAACAAAATCAAAAGAGATTCTGCTCAAGTTCAACAAATGTTAGATAAGAAATGCACATGGGATGAATGCTTGTGGAACAACTTTATGAAACAATGGATGAATGCCGGAATACTGTTAGATAATAAAGGGAAACAACTCCCGTAGCAGAAATGTATTGTGGATGTGAAGGTCAGGACTGTCATAACCTTGTAGGCCTGCGTGCCCAGAGATGCAGCTGGCCAGTCTTACCCTTCCTTAGTTAACGGCATCTAACCCTAGTCCGACCACGTTCATGCTATTGTCGGTGTAATGTCCTAACCATTACACCAACTAATATCGTTAGTTTCTAGGCATACAGACTGTGACAAAAGATCTGACCAATCATGTACTCACTGCGTTCAAGTTGAAGGTCATCAAGGATTTCTGGGGTCAATTTTATTTAACTGGTGCAATCTACAGACAAAAACACCACCCAACCAAACGAAAAACTCACACAGTGAAAGAGAACAAAATATTCACTTCACAACCAAATACAATACTCACGTAATGAAATTAAACAAATGATTCACTCCAAACACTCAACCAAATATTACACTCACACAATGAAATTAAACACAAGATTCACTCCATACAACCACAATAAAATACAAACTTCACAAAATGAAATGAAAAAAACAATTCACTCCATACAACACTTAACCAAATACAAACTTCACAATGAAATAAAGCACACGATTCACTCTATACAACACACAACCAAATACAACACTCACAAAATTATATGGAAGACAAGATTCACTTCACACAATACACAACCAAATTCAACATTCACAACATGAAATGGATTACAAGGTTCACTTCACACAACCAAATACAACGCACACACAATGAAATAAACCACAAGAATCACTCCACACATCACTCACTTACAAGGTGACATCAAATCTAGCAGACATCTCAACTCCTACCTAACACTGGAGTAATGCTAGGACATGTTGCAACCTTACACAACCAACACAGATGGCGGGACATTCTATAACCCATCTACAGACAAAAATACTAGGTCATTCCCTAAGTCACTGACTAACATGGATACTAGGACATTCTCTAACCTTAGCAATTGATATAAATGCCAGGACATTCTCTGACCCTAGCAACAGATACAAATCCTAGGACATTCTCTAATTGTAGCAACAACAAAAAATGCTAGGACATTCTCTGTCCCTATCAACAGATATAAGTACTAGGACATTCTCTGACCCTAGCAACAGATATAAATGCTAGGACATTCTCTAACCCTAGCAAAAGATTCATACGCTAGGACATTAACTGATTCCACCCTCCAATACAGTCACAAGGATAATTTCTAGTCGACCAACCAAAATTAATTAGTCCACCCAGCAAACACGGCTACTAGGACATTGTCTAGTTCACCCACCAACACATCCACTAGGGCCTTCTCTCTATCCACCAACCACAATGAATAACAGGACATACTCTACCCCCACCCAACACAAAACAGCTAGAAAGTGGCTTTACCCTTGGCCACTGACACAAACACCAGAACGGAGTCACGCATGCAGGTGTGGTTCTACTGCTTACGTTTGCATGTGAAGCCTGCGAAGCTGGGCCGACAACAATGTTGGCAGAACTGATATGTTCAGCACTGGTGCTGCCGGACATGGCGTTGTACCGAGGTTGCCCGTCGGTGTCGGATCGGACATGAGGGAACAGTGCAGCTCTGGGCAGTTGAGATGGCTGAGTGGTGGAAGCAGCTGATGCAGCAGGGATGGCATGGCTGCTAATTAGAGCAGGGTGCTGTTTGAAAAAAATAAAGTGTGCATTTGGTGCAGGACAAAGTTACTCTTCTCAAAGTAAGAAGTGAGAGAGCTGATTCACTAGCTAAGGAAGGGGCAACAGAAGAGCAATCTGATGCATCCATTACATATCCGCCAAAAGAAAAGAATCATCAAATCAATAAGAAAGTCACCAGCACAAGATGATTACTGTTTTATGGACATATCAGAATAAATCATTATTCTGCGCCTCAGAACATGACTCAATTGACAACGCAATCACATGTATACAAAATTCAAGACTGGCGATTCAGCCGTGTGCACATGTGGGATGGCGCCGCAGACAGCAGGTAATATATTCCAAGACTGTCCAAAATACAACATATCTAGGCAAAAATTATGGCCTAGAAAAACAACAGTGCAAGATTAAACTTTATGGACCACTGAGTGAACCAAACAAGACAGTGCAGTTTATACAAGAGACAACACTGCAGATATAATCAATTTCAAATGAAAGAAAGAAGAAGAAGATAAACTCTATGGACCACTGAGTGAACTAAAAAAAGACAGTGAAGTTTATACAAGACACAAAATTGCAGATTTAATCAACAAGTGAAAGAAAGAAGAAGAAGATAAACTCTATGGACCAGTGAAAGAACTAAAAAAGACAACAGTCAACAGTGCAATAACTGACAATACATTTCAAGTGGACAAAAGAAGCATCTGAAAGTCAACAATGAACAGCACACCCCCTGCAAGATCAACTTGTGTAGATGTTTCACTTGTCCTTGATCTTGGGGAACTAATAAAAGTTCCGACGCAGAAGAACTAAGCAAGAGATAAGAAAGTACAGATCAGAAATGAATCAGGAATAGAGGTAAGAAAATGCAGCCGTGTAAGAATACAATACTACAAGCTAACACCACAGAAATCTG
Organism: Cepaea nemoralis; assembly: GCA_014155875.1. Lineage (NCBI taxonomy): Eukaryota > Metazoa > Mollusca > Gastropoda > Stylommatophora > Helicidae > Cepaea > Cepaea nemoralis. Next base: position 44,555 of record JACEFZ010016027.1, read on the forward strand.
ACAATAATCTACACAATAAGAAACAGATCCTTTGGCAGTTTTCTACAAAACGAAATGGAAACGAGCAGTTGGAAATCGCAAAGTGTGGACTGTTAGAACCCATTCCTTGAATGGAATCTCTCTGGAGAAAGCAAACAAATGCATGCCACCAAAGCCAAACACACTGTCCACTGATGTGCATAACGAGGTGTGACAAACTACCTTTGAAAGAGTGACAACAAAGAAGAGGAAGAAGAAGAAAAAAAATAGATTAAATGAAAATACCAGAAACATCTTGACAAGCCAACACAACAAACTGCTGAGGAAGCTGACAATATAAATTATAAAAATGGACTATCATCACTGTACAAGACCACAGGCTGGCAGTCACTTCAAGTCAACGCTTGGGGCTGGTAGTCAAGTACGCTAGCCACAGCAGCTGAAGAATACATAAGTATTTTTACCTTATTTCTTCCAACCTGGTGCTGGGTTTAAAAAAGCAAAAGCCCAAGCATTTAAATCAGTAACCACAGCAACAGATAACAACACGTCTATGATACAAATGATGTATTCAGAAAACATGTCAGACCGCGCTCACCTCATCTTTGCAAAAGGATTACCAAAGCCAAATAAAGCAAGAAAGGGGAACAAGCATTGGTGCTAAAATATTGAAACTAGCACTACAAATCAAACTATAAACACATTTACTATAAATGAAATTATTACTATAAATTAAGCTATTACTACAAATCAAACTAAATGACACCTTTACTATAAATGGAGCCATTGCTACAAATCAAACTAAATGGCTCCTTTACTATAAATGAAATTATTACTATAAATTAAGCCATTACTATAAATCATACTCAATGAAATCTTCACTATAAATGAAACTTGCTTCAAATGAAACCATCACTACACATTTAACTAAATGAAATTTTTATTACTATGAATGAAGCTGACTATAAATGTGAAAAGTGTGAAATCAAAATGAAACTTTTACTATAAATGAAACAACTATAAATTTAAACCATCACTAGAAATCAAATTTAATGAAACCTTTATCTCTAGTCAAAGTATCGCTATAAATGAGAGCCATCATTATAAATCAAACTAAATTCTTCTTTTTGTTTCTCTCCTTCTTTCTCTTCTTCTTCAAATTTGACTCTTTATTTGTGACATGAAAGCCAGACTTCTTCTTCTCATTAGAGGAGGAGGAGGAGGAGGGTGGGGAGGAGGAGGAGGAGGGGGGAGGAGGAGAATGAAGTATTTACTACCAATGAAACTATCACTATGAATGTGTATCATGGGCATATGAGCATGTGTATCATGGATATGTGAGGACAATGTGTATCATAGACATATGGGGACAATGTGTATCATTGGTATGTGGGAAAAATTTGTATAAAAAGATGTCAATTGAAACGAGAAAAAGAGTGTTGAGGGGATACATAGAGCCTGTTCTTTTGAATGGATGTGAAACTTGGACAATGAGCAGTCAAGCTGAAAAACGTCTGATGGCTGCAGAAATTTGATTTCTGAGGAAAATGCAAAGAATACCATGGACAGACAGAAAAACCAATGACCAAGTACTACAGGAGACAAATGAAAATCGTAAATTGATTAGTGAAATTAGACGTAGACAGTCAACATTTTTTGGACATGTTATGAGAAGAAATCGATTGGAGAACTTAGTGACAACTGACAAGATCGAAGGGAAGAGACCAAGAGGAAAATACCTGGATGGCTTGGCCACATGGCATGGACGAGACAGGAACACTGAGCTGATCCACGACCCGCCCACGCTTTCCGGCATAGCACATGACAGATTGATATGGGATAATGTATTATGGACATGTGGGGACAATGTGTATCATGGACATGTGGGGACAATGTGTATTATGGACATGTGGGGACAATGTGTATCGTGGACATGTGGGAACAATGTGTATCGTGGATATATGGAGATAATGTGTATCATGGACATATGGGGGAAGTGTGAACCACTGAAGGACATGATGACAACATGTACCACAGATGTGTGATATAAAATAAGCTCAAAGCAAAAGATGCAACATTTAGTACCTGGCCTGAATGCTGTCAGCGTCACAGCTAACGGCCCATCCAGTGATGGCCTGACACACTTAAGTGAGCACACCATTTGGGAACTTACGTTTTCATCAGCAGAACTTCCAGCGAAGCCGTTGAGGTGATGAGCCGAGGACGGTGATGAGGATAACAGAGATGTGAAGGATGATGGCGAGGCCGGAGACCTTGATGCCAGCAGTTGATCTGATGAGACGGAGGATGGTAAGGACAAGCTCTGATTGACAACTGGAGATGTATCACTGTAGATGATAGTATATTGACAATATTATATTTACAAATTCAGATCAGGAATTTAGCACTGACAGTCTAGCTCTTAAACAAAACAGTGATACAAAAACCAAACTTTTTAAAAATTATATTTTGGTTCCATTTTGCATTTTGTTTATTTCCCTTTCTGTTTCCTACAACCCTCTCTCTTTTGATATTTCCTTTTGCAGTGTTCAGTTGTCATGTACCTGGATCAGACAATAGTCTTGGGAAGAGCACATTTATATAATTTTAAGCATTTTGTTCTTGTTGGCCTATTGATAAAGAGTTTCGCCTGTATTTGTGTGTTTTTCATTCATCCGTTGAACTTTGTTGTGATATTTTGGTGCTTTTTTTGGGGATTCTGTTATAAGCTCGGCAGCAGCAAACTTCCCATTTTATCAATACCATTTAAGCACATAGACAAGTACACCCAGCATTCAACTTCAGATGGACAGTCTGACTCATACTCAGGTTCCTCAACCAATCAACATCAGCACTGATACAGTCTTAAAGAAAAAAAAAAAAAAGACACTACCAACCAACTCCAGCACTGACACAATATATCTCACAGACAGATTCTCTTACCTGTCAACCAACTCTTGCACACAACTTATCCAATAATTCCTTATTAACAAACTGTCAACAATCTTCAAACTGCTACACATTTCTTCTTCTTCTTCTGCGTTCATCCGGATTTGTTTTCCGGATGTGACTGCGTTGTGCCTGTTTACAGCAGAGCTGCGTTCTTGCGCCGTCAAGCCGACACATCCGACTTCTGCAGGCATTTGTTGACCGGGTTAACCTTCCCGGGTGCTACACATTTGAGATGAGATGAAGGACAAACATCAATGACAGATAGAACATAGAAAGATTCAGGGAAACTGACTACACTATGTCTGTACAAGGCAATCATCAAGTACAATCCAATCTATTTACATATCCGTCTTGAACTTTTCCTGTTTCTTTTCAGCAAGATGTTAGATAGAAACTGAAGAAGCTGAAAACAATGTATTCCCTTAGTCAATTTAAACACAGAAACCACAAACAATACATTGCACGATTTATTGCCTGGCATATTTCACTGCATCTCATCAGGTGCATATTGCAGTTACATATCACATGAAGTGAATAAATGAATAATATTTAAGCTGAATCACAATTAAAACACAGTCATTAGTATTGATAAAATCTGGAACATCTGTTGTCTTCACTGTCATTTTAAATTTAACACAAACTCTTTCTGTTTGCACATAACTGTCTGAAACCATCTAATTGTTAATATATCATTATATTTGAAGGAAGTTTGGACTTTTGTTAAAGCCGATTTCACACAGTAATAGAAAGACATTGATAAATTCAATTAAGACTGAAATAACACTGTTCTGATAAAGATGATAAGAAATTATTTTTGTTTGTTTGCTCACTCTGAACCCAAGCGTAGTCCATAAACGTACTACTTCTAGTGCACTGAACTGATTTTGCATGTGGATTAGCTTTCCTTTCTTTTACCAGTGATCCTCTCCATGTGGCAAATCCATTTCAACTTCTGAGGTAATTGTAATTTATGTCCCCAAGTCAAGGATGAGAAGTCAACATTTTAGTCAAACTGACTGTTGAAGGGGTTGAACACCCTACCTCGGCATTGGCACACCGGATGTTTAAGAATGATGATAATGTCAATGATGACACTGATGATGATGAATGATGGTGATGATGATGAAGATGATGACGACGACAAGGGTGGCAACAACAATGACGATGGTAATAACAGTGATGATACAATGATAATTTTGGTGGTGATGATACAATGATAAGTTGGTGGTGATGATACAATGATAATTTGGTGGTGATGATTCAATAATTTTGGTGGTGATACAATAATTTTGGTGGTGGTGATGATGATGACGTTGATGAGATGTTGACGACAATGATGAGACTGAAAATGATAGAAAAGAGAATGACTATAATGAAGATAGTGATGATGATGAAGATGATGATGACAAGGATGGCAACAATGATGATGATGGTGATAACAATGGTGATGATACAATGATAATTTTGGTGGTGATGATACAATGATAATTTTGGCGGTGATGATACAATGATAATTTTGGTGGTGATGATACAATGATAATTTTGGTCCTGATGATACAATGGTAATTTTGGTGGTGGTGGTGATGATGAGGCTGATGAGATGTTGATGACAATGATGAGGCTTGAAGAAGATAGAAAAGAGAATGACTATAACGATGATGGTAATGATAATAATGCTACTGACGGTAGTTTTTTGTGTGTGTGCATATCCTTTACAGGACATTGCAGACAACACCAGCATTTTTCAGCTGTTGTTGATGTCTTGGCAAGATTACACTCAGTAGTTTGCCATTGCTTTCTGAGCGACCGACTCACATACCCCCGTAAGTAACCAATGTGGTGCGATCCACTACCAAATCTCACACAGCTGTGTTACACACGTGAATTCACAGGATTACGGAGAAAGTCATTAACTCCTTAGCCAGGGAGACCGGCACTGATGGTAGTGGCAGTGAGGAAAAAAAAGGATTTCAAAGGCCAGATGATCAACTTCATTGTACCGGGTTTCATCCTGTATGGCTTGGTTTCTTTCCGCAGGACAGCCTGCCAAAATCTTCGCACAAAACTCTGACGCTCCATCAATAACCCCCAGGAGTCTCAGAGGAAACTGCACTCATGAAATGAACAGTTTAGACCAGAATCAAACCTACAACCTTCAGAGCACGATGTAGGTGGCATAACACTTTGCCACAGAGACTCTCTAGTGATGGTGGTAGAGACTGTACAGGGAAATCGAGAAGAAACAAGACATTCCAGCTACAGCCATCAAACACCGTTAGCACAAGTGTTATATCACCCACTCAGATTTCAGCTAGACAAGTATACATCAACAGCAGCAGCAACAACAATAACAACGACCAACAAATAACAACAACAACAACAGAACAAATGACAAACACATCAGCAGCACATGAACACATCAGCAGCACACAAGCAATCAGCAGAAACAAGAACACCTGTCTAAAGCATCCTCCAAGTTCATACTCAGGCACCTGATGTTCCTGATGGAAGCCGGCTCCTGATACTGCTGCTGTTGGAACCGATCCCTTCCATTGACTGACCCAAACATCTGGCCGGCTGCCGCTGCTGCTGCTACTCGAGGCATCTGCGATGGAGAGCCCACGGCAATGTGAGCGTGTCCTTCTGGGGAGGTTCTCAGGCTGGGCGGGGAAGTCTGTTTGATGAAGGGGGCGGGACTGAAGGCTGGAGCTGCCGGGTTGAAGGATGTTGGTGGTGGTGCTCTGTTGATGGCCTTGCAGGTGGTGGTGATCTGGGGAGGTCGACTGAAGGCCGCATTCTGGAAAACCCAATAATATCATGGATATCATACAGCTGTATCTATCAGACAATCGTTTGACACACTGAGCATATCAACATTAGTCCAGCTAGCTTTCATGTGGGTGGCGGGATAGGAGTATCCCCCATCAAAGGAGAAGTAGGGTGCCGTCTTCCCTTCACGGGCCTAAGAGGCACCCTTGGGCAAGGTGGAGTACCTGTTTAGCCCCCTATCAGGGTTACATGAAGAATGTGTGTAGGTGGTGGATAAAGTTAAAGAGCAGCCAGCAGATAATTGTAGATTATGGTCTCCAATTTCATGCCTGTAGGCTGAGGATCTTGTTTTGGAGGCAACAGCTACTACCATTGACCAGTATGGTTACTGTTAAGAAGGAAATCAATGGCAAACTACCTTCTTTACAGATGCCAAGACAATTATGTTTCCTCACAGCCAAACATGACTGCCCACGCTTATCGACATAGCACATGATGATGATGAACTCTTATCTATATATTTGTCTTTGTAGTAATCATTACTTCTGTTTTTCTATTACTCAAACTAAGTCCTGTGTTTCGACTTTATGTTGCAGTTATATCTCATTTCTTGAGCTGAGTTGGACTAGTCAAGAACAACATCACAGGACTAGGAACATTCCCATATGTGCTCCATCCTCATCTTCAATAACCAGCACAGAGTCCTAATACTAATGGTAGAAGTTGTAATCTGATTATGTGTCCATCTGGCATTTCATCTGAGAACTGAGTGTCTGCCATTTCTTAACCCTACCAGACCTGAGGCCCTGAACCTAACTGTCCCTATTATCTGGGCTCCTGAGCATTAAATAGAAAAAACCAACATGATATAGAAAAATGTTAGTTACATGCAAACAAGTGGTTAGAATAAGATGTAACTTGGAGACATTGTAGAAAATAGGTCTACCTTTCATCTATAGTATGTCCACATTTGTTTGCCTTCATTCACGATCAATTATTTTGAAAACTGTCTGTTGCATCGTTATGAAATTTTTCCAGCCATCTTATATTTACCCCCACCCAAGGAATATGTCTTTGATAGGTCCAAAAACAACTTAAATCATTGAAAGCGGCGACATTCCTTTGATGTTTTGCTGAACAACTAGTGATTTCTCGTTAACAAAGTTATTTTTACGGTAATGGGAGACCTGTCAATTCTGATGACACACAAAGGCGTATCCGGATTCGTATGGGAGTGGGTGCAATGAAAGAACTAGCTTAAAATCGACAGGGTCGGCTGCATTGCACCGGGTGTTTATCCCATATGGCTCAGTTTCTTTCCGCAGCGCGGAAAGCGTCGCACAAAGCACGAACTCCGTAGTTCCAGCGACGACCCTCAGGAGTCTCCGAAAAAATGCACTCGTGAAATGAAGTACGCGGCCCGGAATCGAACATACAACCTTCGGAGCCTGAGTCAGACGGCTTGACCACTTCACCACGGAGATTCCCGAGAGGGGTGCAATGTGTAATATTAGTAAAGACAGAGAATTTACAGAGGCACGGGGTAAATAATTTGTAAATTAACAGGAAAGTAGAAGGAATATATTTCTTACCTTATTTTTCATTTCCTTCTTGTTTCTTCAGCTGATGCTGATGCTGTAATGTTTAGGGCCTGCAATTCGTCTGAATAGTTGGAGCAAAATATCCCAGTAAGTGTATATGTAGATTAAGGTCTGCGATCTGCTCAGAACTTAATCTGTGTCGGACGATTCCAGTAGGTTGATGATTGCTCTCGGTTGCATAAAATTCAATCTATCCTTTCTCCAATAGTCCTCTTCCTCTTTCAACACATGGTCCTGACGTTTTTTTCCAGTAACTTTTATCAATATTTAATAGCGCGGACAGACAGACAGACAGACAGACAAACAGTCAGACAGACAAGACAGACAGAAAGACAGAAAGGTAGGTAGGTAGGTAGGTAGGTAGGTAGGTAGGTAGGTAGGTAGGCAGAAAGGTAGGTGGGTGGGTGGGTGGATGGCTGGCTGGCTGGCTGGGTGGGTTGGTCGGTGGGCGGGTGGGTGGGTGGGCCGGTAGGCAGGCAGGCAGGCAGACAGACAGACATAGATTAGAACGAACGAACAGACTTTATTTTCAAAGGGTAACAAATTGGGCACGCAGGCCCGTCTTACATTCGGCCCTTCCAATCACTCATCTTTCTTTCATCAACAGTGCATAGGAAAAAAACATTGTCACATGAATTTTGTAAACATAAACAATGCATATTACTATGTTATGAGACACATTAACCACCCACCCACACATCCCCCATTCACTCCAACTCCCCCACCCAACCACACACATAACCCACACACACATACATGCCCCCACCCATCCACCACATCCCTACACCTACACATTTCCCCACCAACACACACCTCTCACCCACCACACACCCCATCCACCCACACCCCAAGCACACATACATTCCCCAACCCACACATCCCCCACCCACACACATCCCCCACCCACCTACACACATATCCTCTATCCGTCCCATTACCCACCAACAATCACTCACCCACATATCCTCCTCCACCCACACACCTTCAATCACCCAGCCAAACACACATTCCTCAGCCACACATTCCCTACACACACACATCACCCCGTCAACTCACATATTCCGCACCTATCCACACACAAATTCCGCACCCAGCCACATAATCTCCCATCTCCCCCAGCCCACTCACAGATCCCGAGCCCACTCCTACAAACATCCCCCGCCATCTCCTAATCTACACACACTCACCCACCCACATATCCTCTACCCACCCACATATCCTCTACCCACCCATCCCCCAACCAAACATCACTTAACCACACACCCTTACTCATATACAATCACCCACCCACACATCCTCTATCCAACCACACATCCTCCACCCACCCATCCCCCAGCCACACATCCCTTAACCACACACCCCTACTCATATACACAAACATCCCAACCCACGCACAATCTCCCCGCCCATACACACATCCCTCACACAATCCCCACCCACCAACACATCCCCCATTCACAAACACACACCTCCCATCTACGCACACACAACCCACACACACATCCCCAACCCATACACTCATCCCCTCACACATCCCTAGACACACGTACTTATCCCTCAACCACTAACACCCACACATCCCTCACTCACTCATCAAAACATACATCTCCTATCTACCCACCCACACTCACACACCCCAACCACCCATCTAATAGATAGATAGATAGATAGACAGACAGACAGACAGACAGACAGACAGACAGACAGACAGATATCGGTCGGTGGGTCGATGGGTCGGTCGGTGGGTGTATGGGTTGGCCGGCAGGCAGATAGACAGATAGATTAGATAGATAGATAGATAGATAGATAGATAGATAGATAGATAGATAGATAGATAGATAGATATCGGTCGGTGGGTGGGTGGGCCGGTAGGCAGGCAGGCAGGCAGGCAGACAGACAGACAGACAGATAGATAGATAGATAGATAGATAGATAGATAGATAGATAGATAGATAGATAGATAGATAGATAGATAGATCCCCGCCAGAAGCCGGGCCTTGTCAGCTAGTTTATTTATATAATCACGTTTCATGAAAGAACCCCCATTTGGAGACACCTCTGAATCTTCGCGCTGTTTGTTTCAAAACGGAAATCACGTGAAAATTTTAAAAATGCGGGGACGTGTCTTGGTGAAGCTGTAATACTGTTAAAATCATGGACGTAATCTCTAAGTCGTAATTAATATACCGCATATAAACTAACTTTGAAATCTGCTGTAAAATCTCCAGAACAAAAAATTTTTGTTGGGTGGACATAATGATAAGGTTATATACTAAATCTCATCATTTTCCCTCAGTTGGTTACTGAGATATAGAATTTTATATTGAGGCAACAACAAAAAACACACTATAGCGCTAATATTTCACCTTTGTGTGCCAATCCAGTCTGAATAAACCAAAGTATCGATCACCTGTTGGACTGTGAAAAGCCTAGACCTACTTCGCTTACTTATTGAAGTGCTTGGTTCATCAGCGGCTCGTTTCATTGTGAATTTTCAGAATTTTTTCACGTTAAACCACACAAAATCAATTCAAACCTATGGGGGCAGACATTTGCAATGGCTAACCATGAGGTTTGACCACGATTGGTTGGTTATTTTTAGTTTGTGATGCATTTTGTTCACGTACTAGGCAAAATACCGAACATTAGGTACAGCGGTATAGCGGCAGATTAGGAAATTACCGAAAAATTGGTACAGCGGTCTGGTAGGGTTAAACTGCATTTCCTTTTCAGAGACTAAAACCAAGTCATTAGCATAATGCAGGTTGTTTACATTATGCCCACCAACTGATATTCCTGACAAGTCATGTATGGATCTCACTATTATTTCGCTCTACAAATTGAACAGATCAGGTGACAGCATACACCCCCGTCTCACAGCTTGTTTAAAGTGTTGGAAAGTTCCCAATTGTTTGTCAATTCCTATGGCTGATTGTTGTCAATACATGTTTTTCATTATTTCTCAGATGTCTGAAAGTATGTGAAAGAAAGACTGTGATGTGTACTGACATCTCTACTGTCTTAGAGGATGCTGAGAATGACAGTCTCTGATGTTTACTGACATTACTGTCTGGAACAATGATGAGAATGACAGTCTGTGATGTGTACTTACATGTCTACTGTCTGGGATTTTTTTTCCCCATTCTCTCGCTTTGAACTCAAGCGTAATCCATTGAGAATGACAGTCTGTGATGTGTACTGACATGTCTACTGTCTGGGACAATAAGAATGACAGTCTGGTGCCTACTGAGTATTGAGAAGTATAGGGAAAGATGGGTGAGAAAATATGAGACAGTCACAAGACAACTGGAACCAAACTCTTTACCTGTGACACGACAGCTGGGGACATAGTACTCCTGGGTTTGTCCGTGATAGCACCAGTCTAGAAAAGACAAACAACAAATTATACAAATTATACCCAGTTATACCCGGGGAGCAGCTGGCTGAGTATCTAAGAACGTCGGATTCTCCTTCCAGAGACCCAGGTTTGAATCCTCAGTAAGGTATAAAGGTTTTCTGTCAGGGGAAAAAGAAAACACTAACCTGCAGTTCGTGGCAACTGCACTAGCCAGGGGGTCTTAATTTCTCAGGCAAGACCCCCCTGGCCTACACTGCAAGGTACTATAGGCAAAAGATGAGTTTTTTTTTTTACATGCCCAAACATGCAGATGTCCTCTTCTTTCACTTCTTTTGTCCTCTATTCCCTATTGTGACACAGGCCATCAAACAACTCACTCCAAGTCCTCCTATCGTTAGCCATGAATAAAATTACTGGAACTGCAGTAAAGCTGTGGAAATGTAAGCAGTATCAAATAACACACAGTTAAGCAGCTTTACAGAACACACAGTATGTTGCAGTGACAAGCCTTCATCAGCAAACAAATACATACACAAAACACAACATATAAACATGCGGAATACATTACAGTGTCTACATTAAGGCATAAGAATAGGATGAGAAGAATGGAAGGATTACAAAATAAGAACAATGAAAGAAAAATGAAAAATATGTGTTACTTCTCTCAGAATCCCAGGCTGTGATATTTATGTGATGTTGATACTCTTACATAGACAGCCAATGAGAGTTTATCTTTAACTAGCACACCGAATCAACACTGAACCCAAAGTTGCATGGAACTAAAGAGGTATTCCACAACATGGTCAAATTCATCATGAGAACTAGCCTGATGGTGTCATCATGAGAACTAGCCTGATGGTGTCATCATGAGTACTAGCCTGATGGTGTCATCATGAGAACTAGCCTGATGGTGTCATCATGAGAACTAGCCTGATGGTGTCATCATGAGAACTAGCCTGATGGTGTCATCACGAGAATTAGCCTGATGGTGTCATCATGAGAACTAGTCTGGTGTCATCATGAGAACTAGCCTGATGGTGTCATCATGAGAACTAGCCTGATGGTGTCATCGTGAGAACTAGCCTGATGGTGTCATTGTGAGAACTAGCCTGATTGTGTCATCGTGAGAACTAGCCTGATTGTGTCATCATGAGAACTAGCCTGATGGTGTCATCATGAGAACTAGCCTGATGGTGTCATCATGAGAACTAGCCTGATGGTGTCATCACAAGAACTAGCCTGATGGTGTCATTGCAAGAACTAGCCTGATGGTGTCATCACAAGAACTAGCCTGATGGTGTCCTCACGAGAACTAGCATGATGGTGCCATCACAAGAACTAGCCTGATGGTGTCATCATGAGAACTAGCCTGATGGTGTCATCACGAGAACTAGCCTGATGGTGTCATCAAATCAAATCAAATCAACTTTATTAGGGTCACAAATTAGGTGCGCAGGCCCGTCTTACATTCGGCCCTTCCAATCACTCGTCTTTCGTTCATCAAGAGCATTATACATTTACATAGGAAGAAAAATAAACATTGTGAAATGAATGTTGTAAACATAAAACAAGGCTGATTACCATGTTATGAGGCCCATCTCCCACCTATCCATACATCACCCCACCCACACAACACCCCCACCTACCCACACCAAGGGACACATACACACCCCCACCTACCGACATACACGCACACCAAGGGACACATACATACCCCCACCTACCGACACACACCCCCACCTACCGACAAACACGCACACCAAGGGACACATACATACCCCACCAACCGACCCATCCCCCACCCGCACAACCCCCACCCACACACACTGCCCTCACCTGATCCCCCAACCAAAACACACTCGCCACCCACAAACATTCCCCACCCAACCCACATATCCCACGCCCATCCACATCCTCTCCCCACCCATACCTCAAACCACCCATCCACCAGCCACATCTCCATCGACAACATATTCCCCACCCACACACACAATCCCCCACCAACCCACACATCGCACATCCACTCACACATCCCCAAACCATACACACACATCCCCACCAACTGACATGTCCCTACCCCCCCCCCCCCCCACACACATCTCCCTAACCACCCATACATCCCCAATCCACTCACACACACCCCACCACCCACACATACAACTTCCACCCACCCACACATGCCTTAACCTAATCCCCCACCCGCACATCACATACACCCCCTACCACGCACTATTCCAAACCACGCACCACACACACACATATCCATCACCAACACATCCCCACTTACACACCACACACATATCCCCCACCCAGATACCACACAATATTCCCACCCACACCCACACAGATACCCTTACCCATCCACCCCACATACCCCCACTCACACACCACAAAAATCCCCCACCCACACACACATACCTGACCCACACAATATCACCAACCAACACACCACACACCTCTCCCCACCCACACACGCATTCCCTACCCGTCCACCAACACACACTCACTCACGCATACATCCTCCACTACGCACCCACCCACTCCCAACCAAACATCTCTCGATCACAATACCCCTACCCCCACACACATCCTCCACCCACTCACACATCACACCCTGACACATACAACTCCCTCACCAATCTACACATCCCTAAGCCACTCACACACCCCCACCCACACATTCCCCATCCACACAAACACATCTCCCACCCACACTCCCCCACATACTTCCCCCAACCACCACAATCCCCTGCTCACCCACACATATACCCCACTCATACGCACATTCCCCACACCCATCACACACATCCCCCACACCACACACTATCCTCCACCCATACCACCACAAACATACCCTCCACCCACACATCATTCACACATCCCCCACCAACACACCGCACACATATCTCAAACCCACACACCATACACTTCTCCCCCCCCCCCCCCCCCCGCCCTTTCATCCCAAATCCACCCAATACAATCCCCTACCCACACAACCCCGCCTCCCACACATACTTCCTCAAACCATCCACACATCTCCACCCACATAAACACACATCCCTGCATCCGTCCCATACACATATCCTCCACCCATACACACATCCCCCACACCCATTCCAACACCCCTACTTTCACCCCCACACATCCATCCACACATCCCACCAACACCCACAAATACCACTACCCACGAAAACCCACACACCCCAACCCATCCAAATGCATACTCCCACCCACACACCCCCACCCACACATATCCCCACACTCACACACATCCTCCACATACACCCACACTTCCTCACATCTAGACACATACAAAAATGTCTCACGTTAGTATTGAAACTAGTATGAACAAACTCCCACACTTTACTCACACACACATACACTGACACTTGTCATGAGCAGTCTCAAAAAAATGTTAAACATGGAGAAAAAAGTGTACATAAAATGTATGTGACGTAAAAATAGTGATGCTCTCTCTCTCTCTCTCACACACACACACATTCACTCTCACGCTCACACATTCACTCTTCCGCTCATTCATTCACTCTCACGCATTCACTCTCCCGCTCATTCACTCTCACGCTCACTCATTCACTCTCCCATTCACTCATTCACTCTCCCGCTCACTCATTCACTCTCCCGCTCACTCATTCACTCTCACGCTCACTCGTTCTGTCTCTCATTCACACTCACTGACTCACTCACTCAAACTACAGTAATGAACATGAGTTTATATTATGCATGATAAAATCAAATGGTATTTAACTGATAATATGACAGATGAGAATACACAAAACATATGGATTCGCGTGTTACATGACATGCATCTGCTCAGCTCTCTCTCTCTCTCTGTATTCTTTCATATACACACACTCACACGCATGTGCGCGCTCACACACACACACACTAACACATCAACTCTCCCACTGTCTCACTCTCTAACACACAATCCAATCATCATGAGAACTAGCCTGATGGTGCCATCACAAGAACTAGCCTGATGGTGCCATCACTAGAACTAACCTGATTGTGTCATCATGAGAACTAGCATGATGGTGTCATCACAAGAACTAGCCTGATGGTGTCATCACAAGAACTAGCCTGATGGTGTTATCATGAGAACTAGCCTGATGGTGTCATCATGAGAACTAGCCTGACGGTGTCATCATGAGAACTAGCCTGATGGTGTCATCATGAGAACTAGTCTGATGGTGTCATCATGAGAACTAGCCTGATGGTGTCATCATGAGAACTAGCATGATGGTGTCATGAGAACTAGCCTGATGGTGTCATGAGAACTAGCTTGATGGTGTCATCACAAGAACTAGCCTGATGGTGCCATCACAAGAACTAGCATGATGGTGTCATCACAAGAACTAGCCTGATGGTGTCATCACAAGAACTAGCCTGATGGTGTCCTCATGAGAACTAGCATGATGGTGCCATCACAAGAACTAGCCTGATGGTGTCATCATGAGAACTAGCCTGATGGTGTCATCATGAGAACTAGCCTGATGGTGTCATCATGAGAACTAGCCTGATGGTGTCATCACAAGAACTAGCCTGATGGTGCTATCACAAGAACTAGCCTGATGGTGCTATGACAAGAACTAGCATGATGGTGTCATCACAAGAACTAGCCTGATGGTGTCACCACGTGAACTAGCCTGATGGTGTCATCACGAGAACTAGCATGATGGTGTCATCACAAGAACTAGCCTGATGGTGTCATCATGAGAACTAGCATGATGGTGCCATCACAACTAGCCTGATGGTGTCATCATGAGAACTAGCATGATGGTGCCATCACAAGAACTAGCCTGATGGTGCCATCAATAGAACTAACCTGATTGTGTCATCATGAGAACTAGCATGATGGTGTCATCACAAGAACTAGCCTGGTGGTGTCATCACGAGAACTAGCCTGATGGTGTTATCATGAGAACTAGCCTGATGGTGTCATCATGAGAACTGGCCTGACGGTGTCATCATGAGAACTAGCCTGATGGTGTCATCATGAGAACTAGCCTGATGGTGTCATCATGAGAACTAGCCTGATGGTGTCATCATGAGAACTAGCCTGATGGTGTCATGAGAACTAGCCTGATGGTGTCATGAGAACTAGCTTGATGGTGTCATCATGAGACCTAGCCTGGTGGTGTCATCATGAGAACTAGCCTGATGGTGTCATCACGAGAACTAACCTGATGGTGTCATCATGAGAACTAGCATGATGGTGTCATCACAAGAACTAGCATGATGGTGCCATCACTAGAACTAGCCTGATGGTGTCATCATGAGACCTAGCCTGATGGTGTCATCATGAGAACTAGCCTGATGGTGTCATCATGAGAACTAGCCTGATGGTGTCATCATGAGAACTAGCCTGATGGTGTCATCATGAGAACTAGCCTGACGGTGTCATCATGAGAACTAGCCTGACGGTGTCATCATGAGAACTAGCCTGATGGTGTCATCATGAGAACTAGCCTGATGGTGTCCTCATGAGAACTAGCCTGATGGTGTCATGAGAACTAGCTTGATGGTGTCATCACAAGAACTAGCCTGATGGTGCCATCACAAGAACTAGCATGATGGTGTCATCGCAAGAACTAGCCTGATGGTGTCATCACAAGAACTAGCCTGATGGTGTCCTCACGAGAACTAGCATGATGATGCCATCACGAGAACTAGCCTGATGGTGTCATCATGAAAACTAGCCTGATGGTGTCATCATGAGAACTAGCCTGATGGTGTCATCACGAGAACTAGCATGATGGCGCCATCACAAGAACTAGCCTGATGGTGCCATCACTAGAACTAACCTGATTGTGTCATCATGAGAACTAGCATGATGGTGTCATCACAAGAACTAGCCTGATGGTGTCATCACGAGAACTAGCATGATGGTGTCATCATGAGAACTAGCATGATGGTGCCATCACTAGAACTAACCTGATGGTGTCATCACAAGAACTAACCTGATGGTGTCATTATGAGAACTAGCATGATGGTGTCATCACAAGAACTAGCATGATGGTGCCATCACTAGAACTAGCCTGATGGTGTCATGAGAACTAGCTTGATGGTGTCATCATGAGACCTAGCCTGATGGTGTCATCATGAGAACTAGCCTGATGGTGTCATCACGAGAACTAACCTGATGGTGTCATCATGAGAACTAGCATGATGGTGTCATCACAAGAACTAGCATGATGGTGCCATCACTAGAACTAACCTGATGGTGTCATCATGAGAACTAGCCTGATGGTGTCATCATGAGAACTAAACGGATGGTGTCATCATGAGAACTAGCATGATGGTGTCATCATGAGAACTAGTATGATGGTGCCATCACTAGAACTAACCTGATGGTGTCATTATGATAACTAGCCTGATGGTGTCATCACAAGAACTAGCCTGAAGGTGTCATCACAAGAACTAACCTAATGGTGTCATCACGAGAACTAACCTGATGGTGTCATCATGAGAACTAGCATGATGGTGTCATCACAAGAACTAGTATGATGGTGCCATCACTAGAACTAACCTGATGGTGTCATCATGAGAACTAGCATGATGGTGTCATCACAAGAACTAGTATGATGGTGCCATCACTAGAACTAACCTGATGGTGTCATCATGAGAACTAGCCTGATGGTGTCATCACGAGAACTAACCTGATGGTGTCATCATGAGAACTAGCATGATGGTGTCATCACAAGAACTAGCATGATGGTGCCATCACTAGAACTAACCTGATGGTGTCATTATGATAACTAGCCTGATGGTGTCATCACAAGAACTAGCCTGAAGGTGTCATCACAAGAACTAACCTGATGGTGTCACCATCAAAGACAGCCATCACAAGATAAGGATCTTATTTGTTCCTCCTTTGAAGGAAGTGCATCACACCTAGTTATGCACCTCAAAGGTCAGTGTGTCCGACTTCGGCATGCATCCGTGTAATCTGCTTCTTTTGGACTGATTCCACTCAAGGTAACAGGGGAAGGCAGAGAAGAAAATACATGGATGGATTGGCCACATGGCATGGTCAAGACAAGAACACGGAGCTGATCCACGACTCTGGTGATTGAGCGAGATGGCGAAACATGATCGCCCACGCTATTTGGCATGGCACACGATGATAATGAACAGACTCTACCTGCCTGTGTGTAGGTCTTCTTGCTCCCTGCTTATTCCCAGCTTGTTCACTGTCCGTTCCCTCTGTGTTCACTGCTTGCTCCCTGTGTGTTCCCTCCATTTTCACAGCTCATTCCATGCTTGTTCTCTGCTTATTTACTGCTTGCTCCCTCCATGTTCACAGCTTGTTCCCTGTGTGTTCCTTCCATGTTCACAGCTTATTCCCTGCCTGTTCACTGCTTGTTCACAGCGCGTCCACTGCCCAGATTGCTGTGCCATATACTAGTGTTGAATATATACAACATTTTTCTTTTACTGTTATATGTCCAGGATATTATAATCAATCTTAGTTCAATGTTTACATGTCCTTAGCAGGATATTACAATTAATCCTAGTTCAATTTGTACATGTCCTTTGCAGGATATTGCAGGATACATGTCTTTTGCAGGATACATGCCCTTTGCAGGATATTGCAGGATACATGCCCTTTGCAGGATATTGCAGGATACATGTTCTTTGCATGATATTGCAGGATACATGCCCTTTGCAGGATATTGCAGGATACATGTCCTTTGCAGGATATTGCAGGATACATGCCCTGTGCAGGATATTGCAGTATATTACAATCAACCCCTCATTCAAATTTTGTCTAGGCAAGTTTATGTTCAGTAGTCCGTCATTGCTTTCTGAACGAGAAATCAAGGTTTAAGGCCAAAGTGTAGGGATTGAACGCCCTATCGCACATACAGCGCATTAGAAGTTTAAGAACGAGCACTATTGTCCTTCCGGCCATGTCGACTGCTATATAACATTTTACCATGCTCATATTTAGTATGTTGTTTATCTCTCTAGTTGTTGTTATTTTCCCCATGTTGTTGAAAAAATCTTGGCCATTCCTATTCTCTATTTGATGTCTGTTTCTCTTTTCGCATTATCTGTCATGACATGTCCAAAATAGGAGAAACCTCTGTTCCCACCACTGGTCCACTCATCCCCTAAACATTACACAGATCTGACCTTACAAATCTACCTGCAGATCAACTAGAATCACACCACTGGTCCACTCATCCCCTAAACATTACACAGATCTGACTATACAAACAGTTCTACCAGTAGATCAACTGTTCATACCACTGGTCCACTCATCCCCTAAACATATACACAGATCTGACTATACAAACAGTTCTACCAGTAGATCAACTGTTCATCTCTGTTCACACCACTGGTCCACTCATCCCCTATACATCACACAAACCTGACTTTACAAACAAACCTACCTGTAGATCAACTAGAATTGGACCTCTGTTCACACCACTGGTCCACTCATCGGCTGTCAGGGAGGGGATTAAACTAGCAGTGGGAGGGAACACATCTGGCTGGAATCCCTCAGCCTATCAGACAATGTGTAACAATTACTTTGAGCCAATCAAACAATGTGTCACAATCATTCTTAGCCAATTAAATAATGTGCAACAATTACTGTCAGCACATGAAAGGGTGACATTCCCTTCAGGTGTAACATTTAGAATACCAGAAGCAGTGTGACACATACTGCCAGCTTATCACCCCAGCCTTCCTCTGGGAATATGTCGGAGTCAGCTGACAATAAAGTACCTAAACATCCACGGAGGAAACATCATCTACTTAGGTCGGTTTGCCCTGTGTTGAATCACCACCTGCTTACATTCTAATATGTCTCTTCAGCAGATATAACATTCCAGCACTTGTTCCTGCAGCGAGGCGCTGTTGTCATTTGGAGGTGACAGGTTTGAATCCCTGTATGGTAACTAGCTCTCAATTTTTATGTTGTCAAGTGCGTCCTCCAATGCCTCCTTCCTTCCTTGTACTTCCATGAGCACCAGCCAATTTGTTTACAAGCAGTACTATCTGTGCTCAAGCAACAGTGCAGTAAGAACACAAGAGGGTATATAAGATATGTTCACAGTTAATACAGGAGTGAAACGGGGATGTCTGCTCTCTCCTCTGTTATTTAATATCTACATAAACCGAATATCCAAACAAGCAAGACGACAGAACAGATTCAGAAAATTCTGAACGTTTTGCTTTAGATAAAACAACAGATCACCCGCAATGAATGAGCTTTTATTTGCAGACGATCAGTGCCTGTTTTAGAGCGGCGAAGGCAGACTGCAAATAATAAACTGAGTTCAACATGCAGCATATACAATATAAATACAACTAAAACTGAAGTAACTTAAGCTAGCAGACCTCCGGTCCACTAAATGTACTCATAAATAGTTCACCTCTGAAACAAGTTAAAGAATTTAAATATCTAGGAGGTATGATCATAGAAGACTGCAGAATAGACAGAGAAATCGAAATCAGGTGTCAAAAACTCAAGTGCGCTTATATATCAAATATCACCCGTACTGAAACATCCAAATATACCTAGGTCCACAAAACTACAGATAATAAGTAACATATTCACACCAATCCTATGCTACCAATGTCAGACTTGAACATATCCAAATCACACTTACACAAAATCAACACATGCAAGATGAGATGTTTGAGAAGGGCTGCCAACATAACAATCTGAGACCGAGTCAGAAATCATGTTAACAGACAGTTGGATCAACAACTTGTGCCACATATACTGCAAGGCAGAAGATCAAATGGTTCAGCCATCTCATTAGAATGCAAGACCATCAACTACCAGGACTGACGCTACATCAAAGAAGATCTGATGCTGGAGAAGAAAATGGATTAACAACATCAAAGACACTGTGATGTATGCCCATCAAGAATGATGACGACCATTTATTTCATCCAGTGGGTTGAAGGTATGGAGCTGTGAGTTCTAAGATGGCTGATAAAGCCTATTTTGGCTCGAAATGTTCTTTGACAATGTGGGCAAAGAATGCTTGACGTTCCAGGAGGAGGATCTCCTGCAAGCCTTTTTTTCACAGCTCTTGCAGTCCTGTTTGCTTCACAAGTGACTACACCCTTGCATAATGATGTACGCCACAAATTTTCGGCCTTTAGCAGCAGTAGCCAAGTGTTGTGATGAATTCCAAAAGCTTTTAGTGAGATCTTCAGAGTGTCTTTAAAGTGTTTCCTCTGGCCATCTTGGGAGCTCCAACCACAACGCAACTCGCCATAAAAAATGTGTTTAGGGAGCCTGTGACCTGGCATGCAAGTCAAGTCACCAGTGAATCTGATAAAGACACTATACAATCACACGTAATGACACTATCCATCAGGCTCTGGAATGTCAGCTATTCCTCCTTACAACACTTGACAGAAAAAGTGGAAGATGATGATGATGATGATGAGCGTCTGCGCTGTCTTAGATTAGCAAAGAGAAGGTGAGTTCTGCAACAGTCAGCGTGGAGCTGGTACTATGGTAGCAGGTCGGGCAGGAAAGTTTCTATTATCATCATCATGTGCCATGTCGATAAGTGTAGGCAGCCATGTTTCGCCATCTCACATGATCACCAGAGTCATGGATCAGCTCAGTACCATCCAGGTATTTACTTCTCTGTCTTCCCCTTGTTCTTTTCCCCTCAAACTTGCCAGTTGTCATCAAGTTCTCCAATTTATTTCTTCTCATAACATTTCCAAAAAATGTTTACTGTCTACGTCTAATTTCTCTAATCAGTTTATGGTTTTCATCTGTTTCTTGTAGTACTTGGTCATTGGCTTTTCTGGCTGTCCATGGTATTCTTCTCAGAAACCACATTTCCACAGCCATTAGATGTTTTTCAGCTTGTCTGCTCATTGTCCACGCTTCACATCCATACAAAAGCACAGATTTTACATAGCACCTCAACACTCTTTTTTCTCGTTGCAAATAACATTTTTTAAATTATTGGTCAGTATGTTTTCCATCTTGCAAAAGGCTACCTTCACCGTAGTGATCCTTGTTCCAATCTCTTCAAGGCATCTCTCATCAGATGTTATAACTGTTCTGAGGTTTCACTCTGATAAATGCAAGCCCAGTACTGGGCTCAGACGACTGCAGTGGCAATACTTCAGACTCAAAAGTTAACGCTCAGTCTCCCAGAGGGTTCACCAACCAAGCAACCATCACTTTAGCCTAACTGCATGCATGTAAATATTAAGATGGAAAATATGAGGGAACAGGAAGATATAAAGAAGCCAAGAAAAGAGGGGCAGATGTGAAACAATCACAATTTTACAACCCAGTCAGGGATCAGCATGGCTGAATGGATTAGAGGGCATACTCAAAAACATCCAGTATGCTGATGCTGGGGTAGCAGGTTCAACCCCTACACCGATCAGTTGTACTAAAGTGTTGACTTCTCAACCTAGACTTGGGGATGTAATTTACAAGTACCTCAGAAGTCGGGGTGGGTTCGCCTGATGGCGAGGAACACGGGTAATACGGACAGCTAATCCACATGCGAAAATCAGTCCAGTGCACTAGAAACAACAGCACATGTATGGACTACGCTTGAGTTCAAAGCGAGTGAACCAAACAAACAAACAAATACCAATTCAAATCACCAAGTGTTGTTGTTTGTGGTCAGGATCTAGCCAAGGTACTCTAACAACAGCCGTCCAACAAGAGCGACTAAACCCAGACTCACCTTTCTGGGGACAATCATCGAAACAGGTTCCACAAGATTTTTGGATGCATGGAGCTTGTAAAATCTGGCCACTTCATTTTTGAACGGGTCAACTCCTCTTTTTGGCATCATCCCTGGACATAGAGATAACATCATGCTCTTTCTAGACCTGCATTCACTTGAAGAGCTTTATGATCAGCAAGATTTGATTGATTTGATTTGATTTAGCTTTATTTTTTAGTTTATTTATTTTTTCTTTATTTTATTATTATTATAACAAGATACAGAAGCCAGCAACAGGAGAACCAGACAATCCAACGGGCAACTGAACACTAGACACATTCAATGGAAAATTGAAAACCAGACACACAAATGTACAGGCAACAGAAAACTAAACACATAGATAATAAAAAACTAAACACACACAGACAAAGGAAAACTAAACACACATAAAACAGAACACTAGACAAATAAACATAAAAATAAACACACAGACAACAGAAAATTAAACATACAGATAACAGAAATTTAAACACACAGATAACAGAAAACTAGACACATAAACAGACATTAGACAATAAGATATACAAACAGAACAACAAAACAACCACAAAAATAAGCAACATAAAACCAGACATACAATCTGTGGACAAAATACAGACAACAGAAAATAGACACACAAACAGAAAACCAGACATACAATCTATAGACAAAACACAAACACGCAACAGAAAACTAGACACACAAACAAGCAAGTAACAGAAAAAAGATCTACAGAAAATATGGATAGACAGCATTCAGAAGACTACACATCATTCACCTAGATGTAAGCACCAGGAAATGCCGATATTAAAGGCAATAAATGCACAGACCAGCTGGTAAATCATGCACCAATACACAGGGGAAGAAGCATGGACAGGGCTGGTATAATCCATGCAGTATGGACTCAGCTGGCAGGTGCTGATGAGACATCGACACTAGCTAGATTACATGAACTGGGGGTGAAGCCTGGTCAGGCACATCAATGCCACCATCAAAGGAAAGTCAGGAGATACCATAACCAACTCCTTAAGGGAACAGTGAGCAGAAATACTTTGGGATGGCTGCTGCATGGGGGACTGAGCATATCTGGGAATGCCAAATGTGCAGCGTTGATGTTCAATATAGCATAACATAACTTACCCATCTAGGCATGTTACCAAGAACCTCACCAATCTTCTAGTACCAGTGAGGAACGCATTTATAAAGCTGTCTGTTCCAACAAGGAACTCACTCAACTTATGTAGCAAGAAGGGATTCACTCACACAGCATCTCTGAATCATCAAAGTACTCACTCACACAGTATCTCTGAACCATCAAAGTACACACTCACATAGCATCTGTGTGCCATCAAAGTACTCACATACTCAGCATCTCTGAACCATCACAGTACTCACTCACACAGCACCCATGTACCATCAAAGTACTCACTCACACAGCACACATGTACCATCAAAGTACTCTCACACAGCACCCATGTACTATAGAGGACTCACTCAACACCTCTCTATCACCAAGAAACTCACTTACCCAAGCCTCTCTGTGGGAGAGATGTCTGATATGTATTCAAGAACTGTACGCTGCCGACATCTATCTCGAAGTATCGGATATTTCCATCTCCCTACAAAAGATAATAACAGACATGACACTTCAGTCTTCACATTCCCCTTATAAAATAATAGTCAAGTTATCTAAACTAAAGATAGAAGATACTAATGAATGTAACTGTGGGACTGGTAAAATCACATAAATTAAAGATAGAAGATACTGCCAGATAGCAGTCACTGTCACACGGCAGACAAAGAAAGATTGAAGGGATTTTTCCTAAAGCTACGAGGCAATACTAATGTATGTAACCGTGGGACTAGTAAAATTACCTAAATTAAAGATAGAAGATACTAATGAATGTAACTGTGGGACGTAAAATTACTTAAACTAAAGATAGACGATACTAATGAATGTAACTGTGGGACGTAAAATTACTTAAACTAAAGATAGAAGATACTAATGAATGTAGTGTGGGACTAGTAAAATTACCTAAATTAAAGAAAGAAGAATCTAATGAATGTAACTGTGGGACTAGTAACATTACCTAAATTAAAGAAAGAAGAATCTAATGAATGTAACTGTGGGTCTGGTAAAATTACCACTAAACATTTGTTGCAGGAGTGTCCAGCAAATGCAGAGCAGAGGTTGAGTTGAGTTGAGAACCAACATCATAGAACTCAGGGCATTCCCATACATGCTCCATCCTCACCTTCAACAGCCAGCGAAGAGTCCCAATACTAATGGTACCAATAGCTGCCTGATTATGTGTCCTTCTTGCCTTTCTCAGAGTCCTGACCGTCGGCCACCAAATATTATGGTCACTCCCTGCAGCACCATTCTCTGAAGGAAGTCATGATCTATCTGGTCCCAACCACGTCTGCCTTATCATGCACCAATACTCTACCAGAACAGACAAATTTTGCCAACACCCTCTCCATGTGAGGACTGAGTCAATAACCTCAAGCTGACTGCTGTTTCTGTCTGCAACTATATTCAAGCTGACATCTGGAGGTGTACAAAGAAGAAGAATGACTTGTGATGACAAAGGTCATGGGTATAACTGTCCCACGGAACAAGTACTGAAGACAGCTAAACTGTAGCATGACACAACAAGATGGAGCAAGTACTGAAGACAGCTAAACTGTAGCATGACACAACAAGATGGAGCAAGTACTGAAGACAGCTAAACTGTAGCATGACACAACAAGATGGAGCAAGTACTGAAGACAGCTAAACTGTAGCATGACACAACAAGATGGAGCAAGTACTGAAGACAGCTAAACTGTAGCATGACACAACAAGATGGAGCAAGTACTGAAGACAGCTAAACTGTAGCATGACACAACAAGATGGAGCAAGTACTGAAGACAGCTAAACTGTAGCATGACACAACAAGATGGAGCAAGTACTGAAGACAGCTAAACTGTAGCATGACACAACAAGATGGAGCAAGTACTGAAGACAGCTAAACTGTAGCATGACACAACAAGATGGAGCAAGTACTGAAGACAGCTAAACTGTAGCATGACACAACAAGATGGAGCAAGTACTGAAGACAGCTAAACTGTAGCATGACACAACAAGATGGAGCAAGTACTGAAGACAGCTAAACTGTAGCATGACACAACAAGATGGAGCAAGTACTGAAGACAGCTAAACTGTAGCATGACACAACAAGATGGAGCAAGTACTGAAGACAGCTAAACTGTAGCATGACACAACAAGATGGAGCAAGTACTGAAGACAGCTAAACTGTAGCATGACACAACAAGATGGAGCAAGTACTGAAGACAGCTAAACTGTAGCATGACACAACAAGATGGAGCAAGTACTGAAGACAGCTAAACTGTAGCATGACACAACAAGATGGAGCAAGTACTGAAGACAGCTAAACTGTAGCATGACACAACAAGATGGAGCAAGTACTGAAGACAGCTAAACTGTAGCATGACACAACAAGATGGAGCAAGTACTGAAGACAGCTAAACTGTAGCATGACACAACAAGATGGAGCAAGTACTGAAGACAGCTAAACTGTAGCATGACACAACAAGATGGAGCAAGTACTGAAGACAGCTAAACTGTAGCATGACACAACAAGATGGAGCAAGTACTGAAGACAGCTAAACTGTAGCATGACACAACAAGATGGAGCAAGTACTGAAGACAGCTAAACTGTAGCATGACACAACAAGATGGAGCAAGTACTGAAGACAGCTAAACTGTAGCATGACACAACAAGATGGAGCAAGTACTGAAGACAGCTAAACTGTAGCATGACACAACAAGATGGAGCAAGTACTGAAGACAGCTAAACTGTAGCATGACACAACAAGATGGAGCAAGTACTGAAGACAGCTAAACTGTAGCATGACAAAACAAGATGGAGCAAGTACTGAAGACAGCAAAACTGTAGCATGACACAACAAGATGGAGCAAGTACTGAAGACAGCTAAACTGTGCATGACAAAACAAGATGGAGCAAGTACTGAAGACAGCTAAACTGTAGCATCACAACAAGATGAGCAAGTATAAGACAGCTAAACTGTAGCAACAAAACAAAAGCAAAAAGACATAAACAGCATAAAACGGGGGCAAGAAAGACACAAAAGAAACAAACAAAAAATAAAGCAGTAAACACATGACACAAAAGAGGGAGCAATCAAACAGCAAAATTTAGCAACACAAAAAGGGACAATACTGAAACAAAAAGGCATAAAAAAAATAGAAATACTGGCAAAAACTGAGCGCACAAAAATCAATACGAAAAAAACGTAGCATGACCAACAAGATGGAGCAAGTACTGAAGACAGCTAAACTGTAGCATGACACAACAAGATGGAGCAAGTACTGAAGACAGCTAAACTGTAGCATGACACAACAAGATGGAGCAAGTACTGAAGACAGCTAAACTGTAGCATGACACAACAAGATGGAGCAAGTACTGAAGACAGCTAAACTGTAGCATGACACAACAAGATGGAGCAAGTACTGAAGACAGCTAAACTGTAGCATGACACAACAAGATGGAGCAAGTACTGAAGACAGCTAAACTGTAGCATGACACAACAAGATGGAGCAAGTACTGAAGACAGCTAAACTGTAGCATGACACAACAAGATGGAGCAAGTACTGAAGACAGCTAAACTGTAGCATGACACAACAAGATGGAGCAAGTACTGAAGACAGCTAAACTGTAGCATGACACAACAAGATGGAGCAAGTACTGAAGACAGCTAAACTGTAGCATGACACAACAAGATGGAGCAAGTACTGAAGACAGCTAAACTGTAGCATGACACAACAAGATGGAGCAAGTACTGAAGACAGCTAAACTGTAGCATGACACAACAAGATGGAGCAAGTACTTGAAGACAGCTAAACTGTAGCATGACACAACAAGATGGAGCAAGTACTGAAGACAGCTAAACTGTAGCATGACACAACAAGATGGAGCAAGTACTGAAGACAGCTAAACTGTAGCATGACACAACAAGATGGAGCAAGTACTGAGACAGCTAAACTGTAGCATGACACAACAAGATGGAGCAAGTACTGAAGACAGCTAAACTGTAGCATGACACAACAAGATGGAGCAAGTACTGAAGACAGCTAAACTGTAGCATGACACAACAAGATGGAGCAAGTACTGAAGACAGCTAAACTGTAGCATGACACAACAAGATGGAGCAAGTATTGAAGACAGCTAAACTGTAGCATGACACAACAAGATGGAGCAAGTACTGAAGACAGCTAAACTGTAGCATGACACAACAAGATGGAGCAAGTACTGAAGACAGCTAAACTGTAGCATGACACAACAAGATGGAGCAAGTACTGAAGACAGCTAAACTGTAGCATGACACAACAAGATGGAGCAAGTACTGAAGACAGCTAAACTGTAGCATGACACAACAAGATGGAGCAAGTACTGAAGACAGCTAAACTGTAGCATGACACAACAAGATGGAGCAAGTACTGAAGACAGCTAAACTGTAGCATGACACAACAAGATGGAGCAAGTACTGAAGACAGCTAAACTGTAGCATGACACAACAAGATGGAGCAAGTACTGAAGACAGCTAAACTGTAGCATGACACAACAAGATGGAGCAAGTACTGAAGACAGCTAAACTGTAGCATGACACAACAAGATGGAGCAAGTACTGAAGACAGCTAAACTGTAGCATGACACAACAAGATGGAGCAAGTACTTGAAGACAGCTAAACTGTAGCATGACACAACAAGATGGAGCAAGTACTGAAGACAGCTAAACTGTAGCATGACACAACAAGATGGAGCAAGTACTGAAGACAGCTAAACTGTAGCATGACACAACAAGATGGAGCAAGTACTGAAGACAGCTAAACTGTAGCATGACACAACAAGATGGAGCAAGTACTGAAGACAGCTAAACTGTAGCATGACACAACAAGATGGAGCAAGTACTGAAGACAGCTAAACTGTAGCATGACACAACAAGCACATAAGTCAACAAGCTCCTGGCAGAAATGGAACATAACCTAGGGCATTTGTTGCAGAGGTTGTCAGGTGCACGACTACCACTGACCTAGATATTAGCAAATCAGCCATGTGCACATGTGGATTGGTGCCGCAGACAACAGAGCACATACTCCAAGACTGCCCAAAATACAACATATCTATGCAAACCTTGTGGCCTTGAGAAACAACAGTAGAAGGTAAACTCTATGGACCGCTGAGTGAACTAAAAAAAAGACAGTGAAGTTCAGACAAGAGACAACATTGCAGATATGGACAAATTTCAAGCAAATGAATTGCTTACAGCAAAGGCAGACTGTCATAATTTCCCAGCCAGTTCTACCGCGTTGTCATCAATGACGCCTGGCAATTATGGCCAGGTCCGCCTGTGAGAGACACTAACCACGCTGTGACAGGAATGGTCAGTCTGTGCATGCATGGGACATGAAGTCCACGCAGGGACACAACCCCGACTAGCGAGAACTCACAGTGGTTAGCGCCAGACAGCTTGGGACGGTTGTACAGGACAGACGGATTGAATGGTGCTCGTATGACTTGTGTGTATGAACGCCAATAGATAGAAGGCCTGTGTGTGTATAGGAGACTGAGCGCCTGGTATGTAGGATTGTGAGTTGTATACATTGCATTTATATATCTATTGATTGTATTATGGCATCGATATTGTAATTGCGCGATGCATGTAATGGTTGTGATGAGTGAGAAGTGTGAATAAAGTGTTTGAATTGTATTTGCAGTGTGTCACGTAAAGTCATTCTGTGACAGTGTTTGTGATTAGTGATCTGTTAGTGATTACGAGCCCGTGTTATTGCTGAATGCAAGATTCTGACACAGACATCTAAACACACACAAAACTGACCTTGCCAGCCACGTACATGACCCTGGTGTCCGGATCGTAATAAGGTAACAAGATCCCACTGGAAGAATCCAGGTCCTCGATCATCAGTGGGGCCCCAGACTTCCTCTGTCAACACAATGAGACCAGGTAACAATAACAAATAACGCAGCCATGTAAGCAATAACAAATAATCCTACCCCCCGATGTTACCTGCAATGTCCTGTCCATGATGTTACTTACAATGTCCTACCCCTTGATATTACTTACAATATCCTAACCCCTGATGTTACTTACAATGTCCTACCCCCTGATGTTACTTACAATGCCCTACATCATGATGTTACTTACAATGTCCTACCCCCTCATGTGATTTACAATGCACTACCCAATGATGTTACAATGTCCTACACCTTGATGTTACGTACAATGTCCTACCATCTGATGTTACTAACAATGTCCTACCCCTTGATGTTACTTACAATGTCCTACCCCTTGATGTTACTTACAGTGTCCTACCCCCTGATGTTACTTAAATGTCCTACCCCCTGATGTTACTTACAATGCACTACCCAATGATGTTACAATGTCCTACCCCCTGATGTTACTTAAATGTCCTACCCCATGATGTTACTTACAATGTTATAATTTGGCACTATCAGAAAGCCGGTAGACCCCATGATGTTACTTACAATGTCCTACCCAATGATGTTACTTACAATGTCCTACCCCATGATGTTACTTACAATGTCCTACCCCCTGATGTTACTTACAATGTCCTACCCAATGATGTTACTTACAATGTCCTACCCCATGATGTTACTTACAATGTCCTACCCCATGCTACTTACAATGTCCTACCCCCATGATGTTACTTACAATGTCCTACCCCCATGATGTTACTTACAATGTCCTACCCTATGATGATACTTACAATGTCCTACCCCATGATGTTACTTACAATGTCCTACCCAATGATGTTACTTGCAGTGTCCTACCCCCTGATGTTACTAGCAGTGTCCTATCCCCTGATGTTACTAGCAATGTCCTACCCCCTGATGTTACTTACAATGTCCTACCCCATGATGTTACTTACAATGTTATAAATTGGCACTATCAGAAAGCCGGTAGACCCCATGATGTTACTTACAATGTCCCAGAGAGCATACTGTCGGTCGCTGGTGCGAGAGAATCCAGTCGTAAACACCTGATGTTCTGTTACAAACGAAATCTTAGATGCTTTAGCACTTTGGTGGCCATCTGTCCGCTACGGATAAAAACACTGGTTACAACAAGCGCAGACAAGTTCAGTTCACAAATTTGTAACAATAACCACAGAAAGAACCAATCCAGAAACCAGTTAAAAACAGACATACTTACTCAAAAACTGACTACAATGATCACAGACAAAATCAGCTAACAACTGGTTAAAATAACCAGACAAGATTAGTTCACATAATTGTTACAAGGCAAGATCAGCTCTTAGATTGGTTACAACAACCACAGATAAGGTTAGCTCATAGACTGGTTACAACAACCACAGATAAGATCAGCTCACATATGGTTACAACAACCACAGATAAGATCAGCTCACAGACTGGTTACAACAACCACAGATAAGATCAGCTCACAGACAGGTTATAACAAGCAGACATTATCAACCCACGGCAGACAACTAAGGGTTGTGAAAACCAAGCCACAAAGCAACATAAAGTCTGCCATTAGTGCCATTTCTTGCATCTGGCTTCATAATCATCAAAATGAGTACATATTTCACAGTTGGAATATGAGCATTCACAATGGACATGCACTCTTACCATGGCCACAGCAGCTGTACGGGGATCCACTATCCGAATCTGTTTATCCTTGCATGTTGATGCAATTAGGCGGCCATCTTGGCTCCAGGATACAGAGAAAATTGTGTCAGGGTGGCAGTCGACTGATGTGATTGGTTCCGCCTGCTCCACATTCCAGATCATGATCTAAGAGTATCAAACAAGTGTACAATCTACAAACTATTCTAATGTATACATGTAGTTATTGCGTTAGTTAGTTGTTAGTTGTGGTTCCAACTTCATGGCAAAGGGCTACCCCATAATGCTCCATTCCTGTTCCAGGAATATCACACAAAATGCTCCTCTCTGTCCCATGTGAAAAGCTGAACAGACAGCAGCCCCGACAAACCAACAGCATGCACAGGCATACAGTTATTGTCTTCTACTGTACAAATGGCCACAGTGTACTAATTATTACTATGTACAAACGGCTCATTATTATCATCATGTGCCGTGACGATAAGCGTGGGCGGTTATGTTTCGTCATCTAAAACAATCAACAGAGTCATGGATCAGCTCTGTGTTTTTGTCTTGATTACACTATGTAGCCAAGCCATCAAGATATTTACTTCTCTGCCTTCCCCCTCAATCTTGCCAGTTGTCACCAAATTCTCCAGTTTATTTCTTCTCATAACGTATAACAAATGGCTACCAGATACAAACAGCTAGGAGCTGTGATGACACAGTATTTAGTGCACTCACGTGTCAAGACAATGGTTTTGGTTCAATACCCACCTGACTAACTGACTAGCACCTTGTCGTCTTGACAGACAATTGTAAAATGGAGTTATACCTCTCCATAACACAAAGCCTGGGCTGAATTTAGAGACCATGTGTTGCCCATGTACCATGATCCCTTTCTCGGCCTGCCTAGTTTACTTCAGAGGAAAAGTAATACCAATACAAGCTGCAGAAGCTGCCAGATCAGCAAAGCAACTCTAATTGTCCGCTTGTCCCTAAACCAGTTGCCGACCAAGGCCCTGCCATGACATTTAGTCTATAGGTTGCATTTCCTCACCCTCCCAACTGCACTCCTCCACCCGAAGCCATTGGCACAATGTGGGGTGTCAGGTTTTGTGGGCATCGCCCAACATTCGGCGCTAACAGAAAGCAGGTAGTACCGTCTACTTTCATATGGTAGCTCAGACATATCTGACTAAGACCCAACATTCGGCGATAACAGAAAGCAGGTAGTACCGTCTACTGTCATATGGTAGCTCAGATATACCTAAGATCCAACATTCGGCACTTACAGAAAGCAGGTAGTACTGTCTACTGTCATACAGTAGCTCCCAAGGAAGGCTAACCTCATTAAAAAATGCCCGCCGTAGCCGGAAGTGCTGGCCTACGGGTGGCAAAATAAAAACTGGCACTAAGCATTTACGTCCGAGTGAAATGTCTCGTCCGAATGTCTCTCGTGCTAGAAACAGCTCTGACTACCTAGTTTTCCGAATGCGCTCTTGCTCGGAACGTTCTGACTAGGTAGTTTCAGAATGTCCGCCGTGCCCGGAACAGCTCTGAAGGGCGCAAGGACAAGCACATGTCCGGAAACTCGCTGAGTGGATACCATCTGCAGACTTGTCTGGTTTGTGCAGGAACGGCCCGGGGCGAACGAAATGCTCAATATATTGAAGTGAAGAATCAAAGCAGCCATGAGCAGGACGTGACGATTCCCTCGGTAAGCCCAGCATCAGGGCGCTATGTGTCAGCCCTGCAACCATGGAAGCAACCTTGGATGGCGGAAAATGCTATGGACTGTCCCTGCCTTCCTTTGAGGGATGACCGTTGTCTTCGACCGTTCCAACTTGGCCAGCGGTGTAGCAGATGGCACCGCAAAAGTGAGAGTCTCCCAGGAATGCTACCTGGTCAAAAAAGCACGCTAAAGTCGATGTGTTGGCCTGCGGGTTTCGGCCCAAGGGCGCATAACAGACACACCGCAATCACATCTGAAAAAACACTCCGGATGAACGAAAAGAAGATACGGTAGCTCAGACATATTTGACTAAGAGCCAACATTCAGCGCTAACAGAAAGCAAGTAGTACCGCCTACTGTCTTATAGTGACTTAGTCATATCTGACTGAGATCTGACAGACAGGATTGCTCTGTCCAACAAATGCAACTCTGGGGGTTGAGCCAGACTCATAAACATGGGTGGCTAACAATTTTCATCATTTTATGGGAACTGTCCGGGTAGGAATGGTGATGTGTAAGGGAACTGACCACCCTACCTCAAATGTCATGTCTAGAATATGTGAATGTGTAATAATTAACAACCCAAAATAATAATTCACAAATAATAATTCACAACAACAAATATCATGGCTTAGAAAATGTGAATGTCTGATAATTCACACCCCAAATGTCATGGCCTAGAATATATGAATGTCTGATAATTCACACCCCAAATGTCATGGCCTAGAATATATGAATGTCTGATAATTCACACCCCAAATGTCATGGCCTAGAATATATGAATGTCTGATAATTCACACCCAAATGTCATGACCTAGAATATATGAATGTCTGATAATTCACACCCCAAATGTCATGGCCTAGAATATATGAATGTCTGATAATTCACACCCCAAATGTCATGGCCTAGAATATATGAATGTCTGATAATTCACACCCAAATGGTCATGGCCTAGAATATATGAATGTCTGATAATTCACACCCCAAATGTCATGGCCTAGAATATATGAATGTCTGATAATTCACACCCTAAATATCATGGCCTTGAATATGTGAATGTCTAATACTTCACACCCTAAATGTCATGGCCTAGAATATGTGAATGTCTGATAATTCACACCCAAAATGTCATGACCTAGAATATGTGAATGTCTGATAATTCACACCCAAAATGTCATGGTCCTAGAATATGTGAATGTCTGATAATTCACACCCCAAATGTCATGGCCTAGAATATGTGAATGTCTGATAATTCACACCCAAATGTCATGGCCTAGAATATGTTAATGTCTGATCAATTCACACCCTAAATATCATGGCCTTGAATATGTGAATGTCTAATACTTCACACCCTAAATATCATGGCCTAGAAAATGTGAATGTCTAATACTTCACACCCCAAATGCCATGGCCTAGAAAATGTGAATGTCTAATACTTCACAAACCTAGTGGGACAAGTAAACAGTCATTGCAGAATGTGGCTTAGATATTCATATCCAAATAACAAGAACCATGATAATTAGCAGTGGAAAGGAGAGGCCACCAATGAACATCACAGTAAACAGGGAGATACTAACAAGTTTCTCCTATCTTAGACAAATAATAACAGAAGTGAAACAGGAAATCAACAAGAGAATAGGAATGGCCAAATATGTTTTCATAAACATGAAATCAGTATTAAAATCTAGAGAGATTAACAACATATTAAAACTGAGAATTGTCAAATGTTACGTATATTCAACACTACTATATGGGACGGAAGCCTGGATAAAGAACAAGCAATAAGAAAGTCGAATAGAGGCCCTGGAGATGTGGATATATAGAAGAATATGTAGTATGTCTTGGAAATAAAAACAACCAAATACAGAATTTCTAGAAAAACTGAGAATAAAAAAAGTTGATTAAAAAAATAACACAAGAAGCTAGTGAAATATTTTGGCCACGTTCAACCTGCTTATGCAGCATTAGTTATAACTGAGGTCTATTTGTATGTGTGAGTTTTGATATTCTTTCTTGTCTTTGCTCTCTTTCAAGTTAGTCCTAAACAGGACTGGTGATATTTTCTCCTCTCTGCTCTTCGGGTTCGGTTGGGTTTTATGGGGCTCACGCTGACTGGCATTTTCATTACTGCATTGAATTGGTTCTGATGAGGACCTGCCAGATTCAGTAGCCTTCCAGTTGTTCATTGCTTACTCTAACAGGACTGATCTTGAACTCTTTGTAGTCCTCAGAAGGTGTGATCTTGAACCAATTAAATCCTCATAAGAGTGGGTATAGTCCTCACAAGGACTTGTGTGGAACTCATTTAGTCCTCACACGGACTGGTATGGAACTCATTTAGTCCTCACAAGGACTGGTATAGTCCTCACAAGGGTTGGTGTGGAATTCATTTAGTCCTCACAAGGACTGGTGTGGAATTCATTTTTTCCTCACAAGAACTGGTATAGTCCTCACAAGCACGGGTGCTGAACCCATTTAGTCCTCATAAGAACTGGTTTAGTCCTCATAAGGACTGTGTCTAATAAAGGTGATCTTATATAAACCAAACCAAACACATAGCAAGTATAGGGTGTATTTTTAATGACTGTACAGTGTATGAAAATATTGCCGGTCCAAGTTTTCTATTTACCTGTTATGTTGAATGAACTTTACAGAGGGTGAATACAACACTTGGACCAGCAATATTTTCAAACACTGCACAGTCATTAAAAATACACCCTATAGTTTTTTCTTCATTGAGAAGAGTTTAACAGGCAAGAGAAACCACTTCATTGCACAGAGTTTTATTCTATATGGCTCAGACTCCTTCCACAAGGCAGCTTGCCGAAAGCTACACACAAAGCACGAACAGCTCCAGTGAGGACCCCGCTAGTATCTCCATCAGCATGTAGCAGTCGATGACACCAGTTCTGAGTTGACTGACCATTCACTGGCTTCACCATTTTCACTTGATGTTCTTGCATCAAGAGAATCATCTGTTGATTTGTTTAATCGTTCCGCCTCTCCGACGGCATTCACTGTATAAGTCTGATCCATTTCTTGTCCACTTTCCACTGTAGCCCGGCCAGCAAACCTATCAGTTTTCTCATTTCTCTCACACCCACTAGACAAAATTACGGAAAATGACAAAATTACGGAAAACAAATCGTTTTGTAAAGCTGTCCTATACTCTGCGTTTGTATATTGTTTCTGTAATTTTAATCTTCTTGTTCTTCTTCTGCGCCCATTCTGTTTTTTTTTTGGAGGTGATTACGTTGTGTCTGTTAACAGCAGAGCTGCAATACTTGCGCCTTTCGGCCAACACATCGGATTTCTGCGGGCATTTGTTGCCCGGGTTAACCTTCCCGGGTATTTTATTATTCTACCAGCATAAAACAATCACAAACCACACCACATTATTCAAATCACACATCGGAACACCATGTACAGCTAAACGGTCATCACAGCTGACAACAGGCTGACCACACTTTACTGACCTTGAAGTCAAAGCCAACAGACATGAGAATATTGGCTGCCGTCGGATGCCAGTCGATGTAGCCCACCCTGCGAGAATGGCCATGGAGGTCAGCTGACCAGTCTGTCAGCGTACCCAGTATTCCTGTCGATGGAACTGTCCAGATTTTGACCTGTGATGTGGGTTACAGGGTCAAACATGAAAATATGCTGTCTCAGAGTTGATTCACATTAGTGGGGGATTATTACTGCAAGTGAAATCTCATATGAGTGTGTTTGTGTATGTGTGTGAGAGAGAAAAAGACCAGAGAGAGAGAGAGAGTCAATAAAGACAGAGACATGAGTGGGAGAGAGACAGAGACAGAGTTAGAGAGAGAGAGTGGAGGGGGGAGGGGTGGTTGAGAAAGAGAGATGGGGAGAAACAGACTCTGAATATAGAGACACAAAGAATGTGTGAGTGAGTGAGTGAGTGTATATATGTGGGTGTGTGTGTGTTTGTGTGCACATGTGTGCACATGTGTATATATACCAATGACACAATCACACACTTCAATGAGAAAATTCAGCACAAGAAACTCATGGATTCATAACTCACCGTTGCATCATCTGACCCAGATGCAATGACACAGTCATCAAAAGGGCTCCACTTGATGTCCATAATGGCTCCCTCATGTCCGCAGACCCGGGGACAGTTGACATCCACCCTGCCAGGCTGCAAACAAAACAACACTCAGTGAGTGAGTGAGTGAGTGAGTGAGTGAGTGAGTGAGTGAGTGAGTGAGTGAGTGAGTTAGCGAGTCAGCGAATGGGTCAGTCAGTCAGTCAGAGGGTGGGTTGAATAAGTGGGTATGTTAGACTGATGTAGGTAGGTGGATGGATTAATTGATTGGTTAGTTGGTGGGTGGGTGAGTGAATGAGTGAGAGGGTGGGATGGTGGGTGGGTTGGTTGATTGGTGAGTGAGAGGGTGGGTGGTTTTGCTGAGTTGGTTGGTTGGTTAGTTGGTGGGTGAATGTCAGAGTGAATGAGTCAACAGATCATACTCAATGCACATCGAACAATAGTCCAAAAGTGTTGAAATCCCTCCTCAGTACCTCCCTCAGCCTGCAGTTTCCCACAGTAGTCCATGACTCATGTGTTTCCCACAGTAGTTCATGGCTCATCTGTTTCCCACAGTAGACCATGGCTCATCCATTTCCCACAGTAGTCCATGGCTCATCTGTTTCCTACAGTAGCCCATGGTTTATCAGTTTCCCACAGTAGTCCATGGCTCATCCATTTCCTACAGTAGCCCATGGTTTATCAGTTTCCCATAGTAGTCCATGGCTCATTCGTTTCCCACAATAGTCCATGGCTCATCTATTTCTCACAGTAGTTTATTGCTCATCTGTTTCCCTACAGTAGTTAGCAGCTTGTTCATTTTCGCTTACAACCTCTTGCATCAGATGTCCTGTGGATGTCAACAGTACATTTCTTTAGTTCTTTTCTTTACAGCACTTCTGTCTGCCGGTCGTCAGACATGTGAGAAGCTCATGGGCCTTTACGGTGCGGACCGGAGGGAGAATTGTGAAGGAGGACTCTGGTGCTTTTGTTGAGACCACAAGTAGCCTGACCATGGAAGTCATGGCAGTAAGTAAAGCAATAACATGGCTCAAGACACAGACATTCACTAGGGCATGTGTCCTTAGCAACTCAATGAGCATGCTAGAGACGGGGTGGATCCGAAAAGAGTGGTTGCTGTATCTGGAGCGGTCTCGGCTGGCAAAGATTAGTTTCATCTTCGTGCCAGGGCATGCGGGAGTACAAAGAAAAGAACTGGCTGACAAACTTGCAGATATGGCTAATGTGGAGGGCGGACGCGCCATGGACCAGGCTGACATTCTGAATGCACTACGAGAAGTAAGACTTGCGAGACCCAAGTGATGACTGCGAATCTACAACCATGGCCAGACTGCAAGAACAGCAAATTAAAAGAGGTGTAGCCAAACAAGATTGATAAACCAACACAGAACTGGTGTCGTTAGCCGCTACACGCTGCAGGATTTACTGAGGAAGGGATCCGAGCACTTATGGACTGAATGGTTCGATGTGCAATGAGGATGATCTGTCGACTAACTAACTAACTAACATGCCTATGTATTCACCTTGGATACATAAAGCTGGACAATGTACTCACCCTGGGTACATAAAACTGGACAATGTGCTCTCTCTGTATACATACAACAGGACAATGTACTCATTCTCCGTGTAAATAAAGTAGGACAATATACTCACCCTGCGCACATCCAAAATAACAAAAGAACCACCGCCAGAGCTCTCCGTGACGACAGCCAGAAACTTGGGATTGACACTACAGAAGTTGCTGTCGTGTGTGTTACGTGTTATGCGAACATTTTCAAACATCTGCTCACGCCGACTCTGTGCCCCATAAACATGCCGAAATTTGGAAGTCCGAACTCGCAAAGCCATGCTTCTTTATCTAGTTCTTTGCAACCACTGAGCTGTTGGAAGGTGTCAGCTGATTATCCCCTCTTTGTTACCCAGACCTGGAACAAATAATTACATCAGTTTAGACTTTTGCATTTGTATGTTTGCTCAGCGATTCTTTCATCATCTTTTTGTTCGCTCGCTCAAACTCTAGCGTAGTCCTTAGAGTAGTAAGGGACTGAATTTTGCGTGTGGGTTTGCTTTCCCTTTTACTGGTGTCCCTCGCCTTCAGTCGAACCCACTCCAACTTCAGAGGTACTTGTTATTAATGTCCCCATGTAAAGGATGGAAGCATCTCACCTCCATTTAGGAGAGGCGAGCAACGGCCAGGATTGCACAGCTGAGAGACACAGGCCTAGAGGTGTTCGGCCCTATCCCTTAGTTGAGAGCCGCAGGATGCATATCTGAACTAGTCATGTAGCAGGCTTAATATCGCAGAGCTGAGAGACATAGGCCTAGAGACGTTCGGCCCTATCCCTCAGTTGAGAGCCGTAGGATACGTATCTGAACCAGTCATGTAGCAGGCTTAATATCTCACCTCCAGATTGCAGTGGGTGAGTATCGTTTGGAACTTTTGACTGCTATCCTCAGTCTACCTGCAGAGCAGCAGGGTGTGTCTCTCTTGGTCTGGCCCCTATTCCAAGACCTGTCCGACATGTAGTTGTGCTTCCATCAGCAGTGCTCTTGGGGTCATTGGGACGCGCAAGCCCCCCCTACCACGGTAAGGTGGAGACATGTCAGGTAGTGGGGGGATCTCAGCGATTCAATTAGTTTAGTTGAATTGAGCTAAGAACCAACATCACTGCACCCAGCACATTCCAAAATGCGCTCCTTTCCCTCGTTCAACAGTCAGCGAAGAGTCACACTACTAATCATTCCCACAATTCCATCATTACCAACAATTCTAACCTACATAAACGTCTTCAGTTACTGCCACTCCACAAATGCATACTTTTTAATAAGGCTAAACTAATTCACAAAATCCTATTTCAAAATGCTCCACACTACCTTTGGCCATTGTTTAAATATAACGCAAGACATAGCGAACGACTAAATATACTTCATGTCCCTAAACCTAGGATAGATTTATATAAAACAAGCTTAGCATACTCTGCCGCTCACTTGTGGAACAATCTTCCACAAGAAATCAAAGACACCACAAATCATTATACAGACATTCACAACCTGTTTGAACACACCTCAGTACAAACTACATTCCCCCACAAACAAAAACCAAAAAAAAGACAATAATAATGGTAATTTATCTCAAACGACAACTAGCCAAAAAACATTCCCATATGTATGGCACGTTACACCTTCCTTAGGTATTTATAATGCCCATATTAAACATTGCCTCAGTGAGTCATTTGTTATTGATTATTTTTCATGCATTTTAATGCTTATTGTTCTTTTGTTGTCAAAAATTCGCTTCATAAGTGATGTTGAATGAAATAATGTAAGAGAGGAAACAGAGAAGAAAGGCAGAATGTCAGACGGGCCTGCGTGCCCAATTCTTAACCCTTTGAAAATAAAGATTTTCGTTCGTTCGTTCCCACCGCTATCTGATTGAAAGTTCTTCCAGAAGCCCTACCCCACAATTTCATTCTTTCCACATGCGGGTTCTCAGTCTGTCCCTTCACCTTCTCCACCTGGTCAAAAAGGCGCACAACCACCTCTCCCTTGTCCATAGGTAATCTACCACCAAGAGATGCATTCCCTGCCAGCCTATATTCAATGAGTAAGCTAAGGAAGGAAGATCAAGATGGGCTAAGTCCCAAGGGAATGGCTTGAATTTCTGAGGAGGCCAAGACTGACTAATATCCGTTTCATTTTCATGTCAGGGCACGCGGATGAAAGAGGAAACAAACAAGCAGATAGGCTTGCGGTTTTGGCTACTGTGGGGGAGGTGCCGAACAATTAACCAAGCTATCACCCTGAACTCCCTCTGGGAGACAGGATGAGTCAATGACTCAAAGGATGGATATGATTTTGCAACTCTGACCAGACTGCTAAATCATCAAGTCAGGCGGGGGTCATGCTAGACTAGAGTGCCATGCAGGAAGCCAAAGAAGAATAACCAACCAACACAGAACTGGTGTCGTCCATCGCTACACACTGACAGAGATATTGAGATACTTTCAAACGAAAACGTTAAAAGTGTGATAGAAATTACAACAACCTTGCCAGTGACTTGTAACCTGCCAATATTGTTGTTAAAGTTATCAAGAGTGTTAAACATGTGACATTACAGTGCAGATGAACATAGTGACATCATAGGGACATTTTAAAGATGGCTGTCCCACATTTGACATGCACCAAAGAGAAGCAGCATTCTGTTACCCGTTTATTTTTTAAATCAGTGAAGGGGTGAAACCAATAGACATTCATTGGCAAATGAAGGTCCAGTTTGATGATCCAGTTTGATGTGGTTACACACATGACCAAGAGAATATTTTATACAGGAATCCAAGCACTTTATTAGCGCTGGAGGACTTGCATTGAACGCACTGTGACCTCATTGAAAAATGATACATTTGTTCTTAACTTTTTCAGAATAATTCACACACACAAACAAAAACATCTGTAGGTTTTTAATTTGAAGCTCCCTCATATTAATGATCATGGTATAATAAGATTAGACAACCAGTTCAGTTCCTTTCCTTCCAAAACAAGCCCCTAAACCATGTCTTAAGTAAACCTCAAACCCACCATGACACCACACCCATGTCCCAAGATCACTTCTACAGTTAGATAACTAGCTGGCACCTTGCTGTCTTGACAGACGATAGTTTGTTACATTGTGCTTTATAACAAGACATAAGTACAATCCATGGCGGCAGCGAATGTTATACCTCCCCAAAGCCTGGATGAATTGTAGAGACCACGTGTTGCCCTTGCAGCATGATCCCTCTCTCAGCCTGCCTTGTTTACTCCAAAGGTAAGGTAACATCAATACATCAGGAACAAGACAAGCTGCAAAAGCTGCTGAATCAGCAAAGCATTGCTCTAACTGTCCGCCTGTCGGAGCTTCAATCCTAGACCAGTTGATGACCAAGATTTAGGACCTAGTCTGCCCTGCCAGGACATTTAATTTGTGGGTTACATTTCCTAGCACTAGGATAAGGCGTGTACCCTCCCAATTACAAACCTACGCCCGAAGCAGTTGGCACTGTTATTTTTCTGTTTCTCATTTGACAAACTCACCAGTTTGTACATTCATCTTCTGTTTCCTTTTAATTAATACAGCTTGCAATTGTTGTTCGAATCTAGAACTGACATTAAAAGGTGAATGAGTTTTGCCAGATTGTTTTCCATGTCTATCCATTAGTGCTGGTTTCATTTCTGTAAAACTACCTGGCATACTCGTTCATGTCTATTCATAGATCTCAGCCCTTGGTGTTCTGGATCAACTCTGCTGATGATATTCCTCCATGCCACTGTCTCGGTCCATCCAGCATCATTTGATTCAGTCTGCCTCTGCCCCCCCCCCCCCCACCTCTCATTGATCTTTCCAACTGTCACAATATTTACCAATTCCTCTCTTCTCATTATGTAACCAAATGCTGTTTGTCTCTTCCTGAGTTTTATAAAATGTACAATTTTCATTAGCCTATTTCAGCTGGTAAGATGTGGAGTTTTTTTTCTGTCAAGGGCAAAAAGAAAACTCTAACCTACACAGTTTGCGGTGACTGCACTAGCCAAGCGACCTTAATTCCTCAGGCTCAAACAGAAAGACATGGTAGTCAATTTAAAATTACCATGGTAAACAATTGATATTATTGTGCGAACATGTGTATATTTCAGCTTGAATGATGTATCTAGTTATTTTACTCTATGTTGTGTGACTTCTGCAGTATGTATCTGACGAGATGTAGCGAAATATGTCAGGCAATAAATCGTACAATTTAAGGTTTATGTCATTGTTATTCAAATTTTCCCTTCAATTATTATATCACATCTTGGTGTTATCTTTTTCTTTGATATAACCATTGTTTTTGTTTTCATTATATTCATAGAAAGTCCACTCTGTTGAACTCTCTATTACTACACTACTCTAAAATTATTGTAGATACTTTCCATTTTCCACTATTAGTACTGTGTCGTTATAAAACATGTTTGTAAGTTCCCTATATTCCTATAATATATAAAAATGATAAATATAATTTATATATAATTAGGGTTGTTCGATAATTTGATAATTAATAATACTTAATAGGGATAAATTTGATATAATTTATTATAATTATTATAATTATGAAGAACTTGGGCCTACAAAACCAAACTACCATCAAGGCAACTCTTTTAAAACCTGAACTGAGTGTTTAAATGCGCAAAATTATTTTTATGATTATCTTCAACTCAAAAGATAATAATAACATGCCGAGAATATAGATAATTTACCAAAACATCAACACAGTCGCAACGCACACTTCTACGACTTCTGTCTTCTAAATATGGACAACGAATTCTCTCCATCTGCCGCTGTGCTCTCTTTATCCACGTTATTTATCGTGAAGTGAAGCGTGGTTTAATTAAGTTGTGTGGTTATCAAAAAATACTAAAATAGTTAACTAAAACCGCCTGAAGCATGCACATTGATTAGAGAGGGACAAACCATGCCTGACTCACACAAGACGAAACGAAGTACAAACTTAAATGAAAGGAAACAATGAGTCAGGAATCGGCCTGGAATTTCTGGCACAAAACCATTTTTAAAAAGCGGCGTTTACCCGAAAAGATAAACACTACAGCTAATGTTCCTGTCAATATTCGACATATCAGAACGTTGCGGTGTTGCTCACCTAAACTTTGGACACAAATATAACGAAAAACGGTCAATAATCCGTATGTAAGAAATACAAGCTCCTTCTGTACGAGACCCTTGTTCTTCTGCTAGTTTACACCGCCATCTTGATATGTCTGGTCACGTGGGACAGGGAGGTAGCATTGTACAGGTAGAGGGATGCACCCGACCACGCCCACAGTGCTTGCTACCTTGTTTCATGTGGGTGCTTGTTAAGTATAAGAGGGGAAAACGTGACAACAGACTTCTAGAAAATACCTTCTACGCGGTATTATCATGCTAGAAATACTAACATAGGA
This sequence comes from Cepaea nemoralis, assembly GCA_014155875.1. NCBI lineage: Eukaryota > Metazoa > Mollusca > Gastropoda > Stylommatophora > Helicidae > Cepaea > Cepaea nemoralis. The sequence continues at coordinate 88,422 of JACEFZ010016027.1, forward strand.
GAGGAATAGGTTGCAACAGACTTCTAAATATGCCTTATATACGGCAGTATCACGCTAGAAGTACTAACATGGGAGAGTAGAGGGATGCACCCGACCACGCCCACAGTGCTTGCTACCTTGTTTCATGTGGGTGCTTGTTAAGTATAAGAGGGGAAAACGTGACAACAGACTTCTAGAAAATACCTTCTATGCGGCATTATCATGCTAGAAATATTAACATAGGAGAGGAATAGGTTGTAACAGACTTCTAGAAAACGAAGTTAGACGAAGAATGACTTGCGCGATGAACTGGATTAAAGTGAGAAAGAGTTGCGCAATTCGTCGACCACACATTCTCGCCTGAGTCCATCTGAATCCAGTGACAAGACAAGCCAAGACGACTGGAGACGAATACAGGTGCAGTGGATGACCAGGGCGCTCTACGTGCCTTGCCTTGCCGTGCTCATTACGTTCCACAACGCTTTGTAAGTAAGCACCGTCTTGACTGTTGAATCATCAATGATTTCTTCCTCGCAATCTGCCGAATCCTGTCTTCACATGCTGGGTAGGCATACGCCAGTTCACCGATTGGTTTGACGCTGAATAGGTTACCCTCGCCTGGTTTCGCCGACCTGTCACTGCCGTTGCCCAGGGGAGGGGGGGGGGGGCGCTGTCGCAAGTTGACAACTACTAGAAGCCACAGCAGTGAACTGGATGTCAGGACTGGACCGATGGGGAATGGGCCCCGAAAAGGACATGACAGCCATCCTTACCAAAGGTACTACCAATACCTGTCATCCCAGACCCCTCTAGAAAATAACTTCTATACGGCAGTATCGTGCTAGAAATAGTTCTTGCTTGGATTAAACAGATCAGAATTTTCAGTATGTTGCAACCAGACGTGAATAAATTTGGAAGAGCTTGAAGGCAGCAGTAAGCGTCTCTAGATTAAGGGACAGGGAAGGGCGCAGTGTCGTAGTTCCCAGACACACCGACTTGAGGGTTCGAAACTGGCCCTGGGCTATTTGAAAACAGACCGCTGTGCGCCGATTTCGATAGTATGAAACGTCAGCTGTTCAGAAAACAATGGCAAGCTACTGAACTAAAATTGCCTAGTAAATCATAAACGTCGGCGTGGTCGAATGGGTAGGAGCGAATGTCTCACATAGCGGGTTCAGCACCTATACCGGTCAATTTTCGGACTAAAATGTTGACTTCTCGTCCTTGACTTTGGGACGTAGATTAGAAGTACTTTAGAAGTCGGCGTGGGTTTATCTGATGGCGAGGGATACGTGTAATAGGGAAAGCTAATCCACACATAAAAATCAGTCCAAGTAGTAGCACGTGTATGAACTACATACTTCAGTTCAAACTCGAGCGAGCGAGCGCACACAAACATGAAACTGGTTGGCAGATTCTAAAGAGCTATGTCGAGCCAATAATGATGTGTGGACGCGAATCATGGACAATTATCAGACAAGTTAGGAAACATGTGGAAGGTGTGGACATGTGTTTTTGTACAAAAAATAGTGAGAACCCTCTGGAGAGATATAAGAAGTACTGAAGGTGCATAGAAAGTTCATTCATTCAGAACTGGTTCGCGCATCAGAAGAGGACAGTCTTGAGATGGGGAAAGTTGGAGTGCGTCTGAAAGCGGGAAAGTTGTGGCAATGAATACCATAAGAGAAGATGCTGGTTGATGTTTGATATCATGGCATGGGGTAACATCAGTATCAGAAATTGTTGGTAGTACACGGGACAGAAGGCTGTAAACAGGCAGGATCATCAACGCCACGGACTATAAGAAGATTGGTGGCAGAACACGAGAGAGAAGTGTGGTCAGACATGATCACCAACGCCACGCGTCTCGCTTTTCCTTGTACCAATGTTTAAGGCTGCGGTGATCTGGCAGCCGAGATTATTTAAGAGAACAACCACCTCGCCTCGTTGTGGAATCAAACACACGACACTCCATGGGGGTGTTCTAGCACTACCGCACCTCCCTGTTTACTTTCGCCTTCTTGTTATTCAAGATACAAAATGCCTCACATATCCCTTGTCGCCTGCCCGTACTTCTGTCTGACCTGAAAGTCAAAGGACAGAACAAACAGTGTGTTGACCTAGAAATGATAAGGTCTTATTCTTGATAGTCTTGATAAACCAGCTCAGAAATGGAAACCACTCCAAGAATACATCTATTTTTATCGCTAGAATCTCGTGCGCATTCATTTGGGTGGCGAAGTGATTAAACCACCTGGAACGAAGGTCGTGGGTTCGCTCGAGTGTAATATTTTCAGAAGTCCCTAGGGGTCGTCGCTTGGGAATACCGACGCCAAAACCAACCCTGATTGCAGCGTGTTATGTCCTGTGCGGTGTTGACTATTGCGACTTGTTCACGTTGTAACATGCATCATCTTTCTGGTGGCCTGGATGCTCTGATTCCTAATTGGTCCTATAATTACTTCTTACAAGTCTATTGGCCAATCATAGGTTACGTATGCATCTGGTTAAGGTAGTCTGCTTTCCTTTGCCAATCCGTCAACCTGATTTCGAGATATATTTCAATGTAACGGAATCTACTGAAAACTCTTGTATTCCTGGCCCAGTCCGTGGAGTGTTGTTTTGAAGTCTGCACTATCTTTGCTGTTAAGCATTGAGACAACTGACTTCACATCTGTAAAGAGAGCTATCTATTTCTCTGTTAACGGCATTTCTGCTGGAGTTGTCAAGGTGTCTGCTTTTAAATTACTTGAGAATGTTCCAGTTGTTACTGACATCATAGCCATGTACCACAGCGCAGTAAGAACACAAGAAGGTATATCAGATATGTTCACAGTCAATACAGGAATGAGACAGGGATGTGTGCTCTCTCCTTTGCCGTGTAATATCTACATAGAGAGAATATCCAAAGAAGCAAGCCTTGGCAGAACTGATTCAGAAAATTTCAAACTCTTCACTTTATACGAAACAACAGATCCACCCATAATAAATGAACTTTTATTTGCTGATGATCAGTGACTGCTTTATAGCGACGAGGGCAGACTGTAAAATCATAATAAGCTGAGTTCAACATGCAGCAGATACAATATGAATACAAATACAGCCAGAACCAAAGAAAAGCAGATTAGCAGATCTCCTGGTCCATTAAATATTACACTTATGAAACAAGCTAGATACCAATGTCGAACTTGCACATTGTCCAATTCATACTTAGGCAAAATCAACACCTGTGAGACTTCTTCTTCTTCTTCGTTCATCCGGAGTTTTTTTTTCCGGATGTGATTGCGTTGTGCCTGTTTACAGCAGAGCTGCGTTCTTGCGCCGTTAGGCCGACACATCCTACTTCTGCGGGCATTTGTTGACCGGGTTAACCTTCCCGGGGTTTCTTAGGACGTTTGACTCTCACTGTTGTGGTGTTATCCCCCATCCCAGCTGGTCCATATAGAACAGCCAAAGATCCTGGTCAGCCCTCAAGGGAAGGCAGGGGCAGACCATGGGCATTCCCCGCCATCCAAGGAGGCTTCCATACTTGCAGAGCCGATACATAGCGCTCTGGTACTGGGCTCACCCAGGAATCGTCACGTCCTGCACATGGCTGCTTAGCCTCACTTCCGTATATTGGGCCTTCCGTTCACCATAGGCTGTTCTTCCGGAAACCAGAAGTATGCAGTCTGCAGATGACATCCACACAGTGAGCTTTCGATTCGGACTTTCCATGTAATGGATTTGCTATCCAAGCAATATTCCATTTCGTGCCACTGGGACACTTTTCCACCTTTTATGAAGCCCACACGGTGGGCTTTTGATTCGGACTTTCCACGTAATGGATTTGCTATCCAAGCAATATTCCATTTCATGCCACTAGGACACTTTTCCACCTTTTATGAAGCCCACACAATGGGCTTTTGATTCGGACTTACCACGTAATGGATTTGCTATCCAAGCAATATTCCATTTCATGACTCTGGGTCTTCATGCACCTTTAAATGTCAACCTGTATGTAGTTAAAGTAAGCTGCGGTCAACTTGAGCTTGTTGATATCTCCATAGAGCTTGTCCTCAAATGAAGCAGGTGTGGGCCAAAATATCTTTCTCTGTTCTGCATACGTTGGGCAATCCTGCAGCAAATGTTTTGCTGTCATTTTTCCAGTTCTACAATTACATTCATCGGTATCTCCTACCTTTAGTTTATTGAACAAGTGGTATTTCAGCCTGTTATGTCCTGTGCGGAGTCTGAAGATTGCTACTTGTTCTCTTCGGTCGAGTTTGTAATATGCATCATCCTTCTGATGGCCTGGATGCTCTGATTCCCATTTGGTTCTATAAGTGCTTTTTATCAACCTCTTTGCCTCCTTATAGGTTATGTCTATGTCAGGCTGTGGTAGTCGTCCACCCTCTTTTGCCAGTCTGTCAGCCTCTTCGTTTCCAGGTATACTGCAATGTGATGGGATCCACTGTATTACAACTTTTTTGGATTTCTGGCATAGACCATGGAGTGCTGCTCTTAGGTCAGTTAATTCTGTGCTGTTATTGCTCTTCAGTATTGAGACAGCTGACTTTGCATCTGTGAAGATAGCTATTTGCTTCTCTTTATTTTCCTCCATCAAGGAGCATTTCTGCTGCAGTTTTCAGAGCCTCTACCTCCGCTTTGAAGTTACTTGAAAATTTTCCAGTTGCCATTGAATGTGTTTTTTTCACTCCATTTTTTAAATTTAGGAGAATTCCTCCTCCTCCATTCTTATTGAATTTTTGGCTGATCCATCTGTATATGCATGGGTCCAATTGCTGCTTGGGTAATGTTCTTTTATGTAGTTTAGGGTTATTTCTCTTCTTTCGGTTTCATGCTGAGTGTTCTTTTTCTCAATACCAGGAATGTTTTCTATCATCTCAGGCAGTTGCTGCTGTCTCCAAGCTGGGAACTTGTGTGCATTGTGTATGGGCTTGACTGTTGATATGTTAAGTATAGGATCTGCCCTAATCCTTCGTTTTGCAGTTTCTACAAAGTTGCTACGCTTCAGTCTTCCCTTTCCAAAACCATTAAATCTGTTGTACATAGGGTGGTCTGTCAATCTTCTAAATGTTTCTGCTTGTTGCTGGGCTCTGCTATCTCTTCTATCCTGCATTGGTTGTAAACAAGTGATCTTTTCTAGTTCCTTAATAGGCGTTGTCTTCAGGCTTCCAGTTATGATTCGCATTCCTTGGTTTTGGACTCTACTTATTTTGTTAAAGTTTGACTTAGCTGCTGTTGCCCAAGCCGCAATGCCATATTCCAGTACTGGCCTCACCCGTCCAGTATATAACTTCTTGAGAACTTTCTCATCTGCTCCCCACGTTGTACCAGCAAGCTTTTTCATGATTGCCATTCTCTGCCTTGCTCTTGTTCGATTTTTCTCAACCTGTGTCTTCCATGTCAGGCGACGATCAAAGGTGACTCCTAGATAGTTTGGATTTTCTTCATGGCGCAATATTTTTCCATTCAATACCAGCTTAGGTTGCCGAGTTTTATTTGAGAGGGAGAACACTGTGCATGTTGTTTTCTCCTCACTTATCTTCACCAGCCACGATTTTGACCAGTCCTCTAGCGCTAATAAGGCTTGCTGTATTCTGCTGTTAGCTGTACTAATATATTCTTCAGATGTCCATATGGCTAGGTCATCTGCAAAGGAGGATGTGTGTACTCTGGCTGGAAAATTTTCTGTGATGTCATTTATATATGCTAGGAATAATGTTGGTGAAAGAACTCCTCCTTAGGGGACACCTTGCTCCAGCAGCATCATTTTGCTTGCTTGTCCTTGTACTTTTGTCCTGGCAGTTCTGTTCCCAAGGTAGTGGCTGATCCATTTATACATTTTTCCACAAACATGCATGTTTTGCAGTTTTACTTTCAGTCCTTCCTTCCATACTTTATCAAATGCTTTTTCTAAATCTATCCAGATTGCTAGTGTGTGCTTTTTCTCTTGGAAGGCATCCTCTATTTCCTGAGCTATATAGGTTATTTGATCTTCAGTGGATCTGTACTTTCTGAATCCTGCTTGGTGTGGTGTTAAGAGTTGGTTTTCTTCCAGATGCCATGTTAGCCTGCCATTGATAATGCGTTCCATTAATTTTCCTACACAACTAAGTAGACTGATAGGTCGATAGCCATTTGGTTCTTCCAGGTCTTTTCCTTTCTTTGGGACTGGTATTAGTATAGCTTCCTTCCATGCCTGTGGGACTATTCCTCTCTTCCAGCTGTTATTTAGGACTGCTAGTAGTTTCATCTTTGCCTTGGTGCCTAGTCCTATTAGCATTTCATTTGTGATTCCATCCTTTCCTGGTGATTTCTTCTTTTTTAGGGTATTCATTGCCTGTTCCATTTCTTCCATTGTAAGATTTGCCATCATATATTCTGCTGCTGTCTCTGTATTTCTATGATGTATCTGTTTGTCTTTGATTGCTTTCTTCTGTTCGGTTGTAATATCAATGTGGTTTGCATTTGCATAGTGTTCCATTAGTGCATTTGCAGCCTTTTTTCCTGTAAGCAAGGCATTTCCTTGTTTAATTGTTATTTGTTTGTTTCTAGGTCCTTCATTGTTCATGGCTTTCACTAGTTTCCATAGTTTGTTTCCATCCCTGTCAAAATTCAGGTTGTCTGTTTTTTCCCTCCAACAATCTCTTGTTGTTTGATTTACTGTTCTTTTATATTTTGCTGAGATGGCTTTGAGAGAGATATTCGCTTCAATTGTTTGTTCTCTCTCTGCTGTCTTCCTGGCATCTTCAACTTTGTCCTCCAAACTTTGTAGTTCTTCTGTCCAGTATGGTTTGTAATTTTTCCTCGCTCCTCTAGGAATGGACTCAGTGGCTGCCTGTATTATCGCTCTGTTTAGACTTTCCACCATTTGCTTTATGTTGCCATATCGTGTATTTATGTGGTGTGTCTCTTGAATGCATGCCACATCTATTCTATCTTTATGAAGACGCTGTGTTAGGGAGTCTTTCTTCTTGTAAACTCCTTCGGCATTCCACTGTAGTATGTCGAGTGTCCGGGGTATTTGGTCAATAGCTCTTAACCTACTTCTCTGTGCCTAGACTCCACAGCACAGGGGAAGGTGACCACCAGTAGTCATGGGTGGACCCCCTCGAGGCAGGGGGCCCGGCACTATCGCCGCCTGATGGGACTTCACGGGATTAGCACCATAACGATTAATTTTGATTTGTGACATCATGAATTAAGTTACGTTGCACTGCTTTGTCAAGCCTGTGGCTCAGTACATCCGATTTCGACAAGCATTTTTCGGGATGCTTTCCCTAGCCTTTGACTGTCCCCAGTCTACCTACAAGACAGCAGGTTTGTGCGTCTCTTCGTCTGGTCCCTCTCCCTTGACCTGTCCAACATGGGTGACCCTACCAGTAGCTGTGCTACCGTCGGCATAGCTCTTGGGGTCATTGGAACGCGCAAGCCCCTCTACCTCGTCAAGGTGGACGCACAGCAGAGGGGCACCTGTTAGACGAGATGCTTCAGGAAAGCTGCCAATTCCAAGTAAGGAATGATGTTATTGAAAGACAAAAGATCAAATGGTTCGACCATCTCGTTAGAATGCAACACCATCAACTACCAGCACTGGCCCTTTATTAAAGAAGATCTAGTATGAGAACGGGGCCCATAAGGGAAGCAAAGAATAGCAACACTGTAGCCTACCACGCATGTCGTAAGAGGCGACTAAGGAGGCTTGATGGTTACGTCGCCCGGCTACTGAATGAGTGCGTGGCGCGACACTGTGAGCTTCATGTGAAGTGCTTTTGAGTCTGCCCAAGATTTTTTTTCTGAATGTGACTGCATGTTCAGAGCGATGGCAGGTGGCTATGTCCCAGAGTTGACCGGTTTTTGCCTTATGCAGAAATGCGTGGCTGCTGGTTGACTGCCACTGCCGTCGGTGATGAACTTTATTTTCGTGGACTGTGTGGGTGAACATCTAGGAAACATCCAGATAGGAAAATGACTGCCAATTCCATCAGAGATGAATTGAGTGTTTCGTGGGGGACTGGTGTGTCGACATTTTGGCGGCAGCATTATGCAGTGTATCTGTGCGGGCTGTTTGTCGAGACTCCTGTCTTTTCCACTTTTCACATTGGGCAGCGTTTTGTGTGATATTCACTGGCACAGGAACGGAGCATAATGGGGACGACCCGTTGCTGTGAAGTTGGAACTGCGACTAACTAACTAACTAGTATGAGAGCACAGCGAAATGGATTGACAACATCAAAGACAGTTGTACATTCACATGGAATGACACAGTCCAATGCCATTCATTGGTTACTGGACAACCAACTATTCCTCCGCAGGACACTTGATGGCAAAAGTGGAAGGAATGACTGACACGTGGCGCTCAATTTTTCACATTTGCTGCATACAGGAAGTGAGTACACATAAAACAAACCCACACGTAACACGTATACCATTATAATCTGTTTTATTTCACATCATTAGAATCAATATCATTGTTAAATATTCAACATTTCACAAAATTCTAGGGAAACCAAAAAAAGAAAAAAAAAAAAACCATACAAACTACATCCACATTCAATCTTGGTAAAATCTCAGTAACCATGTTCTAAAAGGTTGGAGGTGAACCAAATAAAACAGCTGACTTGTTTTTGTACAGATAAACACTATGGCTGTACATCAATCTCCTAAAATGTCTCTCTGTCTCAGCGTCACCCTGTTCGAGCAACTTCATGACATGTACCAGTCTCCGTACTTGACATGTTGGTCTGATGCAGTGGAAGAAATACAGAAAACAAATCACACACGCATGCAACTAGAGTCTCTATCTACGGCCACCACAGCGATACAGAGTGTGTGTACGTCCACAGCCTAATCTATTGGCCGTCAAGGACAGACAACACAGACATACATGAAAGCTGCACTGGAATAATGATTCATTTTCATGAAGGCAAGAATCAGCCTGCTACATATTATCACTCTTTCTTCTAGGCAGCCCTGCAGACTGTAACCAATGACCGCCTCACAAACCATGTAACAACTGACAGTCCCACAACTCATGTAACAACTGTCAGTCCCACACCTAATCTAACAACTGACAGTCCCACACCTAATCTAACAACTGACAGTCCCACACCCCATGTAACAACTGACAGTCCCACACATCATGTAACAACTGACAGTCCCACACCTCATGTAACAACTGACAGTCCCACACCTCATGTAACAACTGACAGTCCCACACCTCATGTAACAACTGTCAGTCCCACACCTCATGTAACAACTGACAGTCCCACACCTAATCTAACAACTGACAGTCCCACAGCTAATTTAACAACTGTCAGTCCCACACCTAATCTAACAACTGACAGTCCCACACCTCATGTAACAACTGACAGTCCCACACCTCATGTAACAACTGACAGTCCCACACCTCATGTAACAACTGACAGTCCCACACCTCATGTAACAACTGACAGTCCCACACATCATGTAACAACTGTCAGTCCCACACCTAATCTAACAACTGACAGTCCCACACCTCATGTAACAACTGACAGTCCCACACCTCATGTAACAACTGACAGTCCCACACATCATGTAACAACTGACAGTCCCACACCTCATGTAACAACTGACAGCCTCACACATCATGTAACAACTGACAGTCCCACACCTCATGTAACAACTGACAGCCTCACACATCATGTAACAACTGACAGCCTCACACATCATGTAACAACTGACAGCCTCACACATCATGTAACAACTGACAGCCTCACACATCATGTAACAACTGACAGTCCCACACCTCATGTAACAACTGACAGCCTCACACATCATGTAACAACTGACAGCCTCTCACACAGCTTGTAACACTGACAGCCCCAAATGCCATGACAATCTTTAGACAAAGCACAGTGTCATCTCATCAGAAGACATGTTCAAAACTGAACAGCAACCATACACTGGTATAGACAAACATAGAAGCTGAGCGTTAGGTATGCCATATGCCTGATTCGCCATCTTGCTCTCTCTCTCACACACACACACAGAGAACAGCATGGCTAGAAAAGGTATCCACTAACATAGTGATGTACGCACCCACACAAAATGATCAACTCAAGCTATAATATACAATTGAATGCAAATATACATGTTTTTACATTTCATGGACTGCTGTTGTACATACAGCATCAACCCATGCTGTACACATGATGCCTACATTTCATGGACTGTTGTACACATGATCACTGCACTTCATGAACTGCTGTTGTACGCATGCTCCTTACATTCACGGGCTGCTGTTGTACAACAACAGTCCATGAAGTGTAGGGATCATGTGTACAACATTAGTCTGATCCCAACATTTCAGACTGATGTTGTACACATGATCCCTACACTTCACAAACTGCTGTTGTACGCATGATCCCTACATTTCATGCACTGTTGTTCACGTGATCCTTACACTTCATGGACTGCTGTTGTACAACTGGCATCATTACATGCTGTACACATGATCCCTACACACCACTGGTGCCATCACACAATATGTACAACGACCCCCAACACACCACCATCGGCACCTATACAAGCTGTACACACGACCCCGGCGACAGACATACGGGTCCATTTCTGCACTTCCACAAGTCATGACTGACAATTTCTCTGCCTCAGTGGCCAAGACAGTTTCTCCACATTAAAAAGTCACGACAGACAATTTCTCCACCTTTAGAAGCCACGAAATTCCGTTACCCTCAGAAGTCACGACAGACAAACAATTTCTCTAGCTTTCCCTCAGTCACAAAAGACAATTTCTCTGGCTTTCTCTCACCTAAGAAGTCACAAAAGACAATTTCTCTAGCTTTCTCTCACCTAAAAGACAATGATGTCACCAAGTGCCTTGTACACATGTTATGATAACCACTATCACAGCATGACTACAGCCATAACATGAAGTTAGGAAAACCACAACTGGGGATGAACGCTAGAAATACTTGTGCAGGAAGGTAGTACCAGAAGTAAACTACAGACAAATAAGTGTGAACATGAAGGTTCATCTGGTTCAAACCTGGTTTGGTGTGGTGGAGTGTATGCACACAAAAACACACACATAACATTCTAAAGACACCACATGCTACAGTGCAAACGGAATGCGAACTTGTGGACACGGTCAAGACAAGAAAATAGCAGCAATGCAAACAGTCAATGAATGACTCTCACGTGGTTGAAGTGAATCCCAGAAAGAGATCATTAATATCAAAGTAATACAAGGACACAGACAGACATCCTGACATACGGCCAGTTCCATGATAAATGTAAATAGCGATCTAATGATTACATGGATACAGTACCCTACTCGGCTCTGTATTATAACTCATTGGACTGACCTGACTGTCATAGATGGTGTCAATAACAATAACTGACATATGCAATTCCGCTGTAACACAACATTGGAGACTAAAATGCAAGTTATTGCACGTTAAAAATCCCGCAGCAGAAGGAAAGTGAAGTACCAGGCCAAATAGATGGCTGCCCAGGTAAGAAGATGGCGGCACTGCAGACAGTCAATGAATGAAATCATGTGGCTACCACAAAAGATTCAATCAGTGAGACATCACCACTCCACAAGGTACAGATCAGATATCACCCAATATGATACAGACATCTGCACAAGTACTATTTGCAGTGCTGCTGGACTGTCCCCACAAGTTACATCTTGCCCTGCAATATCTACACTACAGCCTGGCAAACTCCTTAAGTAGATGCAGCATAAATAAGAGAACTTAATGCGTCATCTGTACAGAAATATGTCATGTTTGTCCTGTCTCACGCATCCACTACACTAACTTCACAGCTTGAAATCTCTGCCTCGTGCATCAGCTACAAAACTTCACAGCCTGAAATATCCGCCTCGTGCAGCCACTACAAGACTTCACAGCCTGAAATCTCAGCCTAGTGCATTAGCTACACAACTTCACAGCCTGAAATCTCTGCCTTCTTCACCAGCTACAGCCTGACACCTCAACCTCATACACCAACATATGACACACCAAAGCACCTTTAGTCACAGACAAGCGTTTCCCACAGCCACCCACCAATGACGAGTCCTATAATTAAACTACACACAACACACTCATTTCACAAATGATCCTTGATGAAATACATCACAATCTCTCCACGAACAGCCCAAGATATATATACACATATGTTTCTTTTTGTTTAATTACAGACTACAGATGAGAACTGTTCGCAGGATGAGTACAGATGATGCCAGGGGAGAAACCATCAACATGACCTTGTGGCACAAACACATGAGGATGGGATATGGGGGTCCGAAGGACAAGCATACTTTAAATCTTATATATTTTCTCTCCCTTGACAACAGGGTTATTCCTGCGTATCTCCTCCTGGCCCTTCTCCTTGAAGTCAAATGTACAGGCGTGTGTGTCCGAGTAACGATGTAAGCTGCAGAACAGTCTCCCACAGTGGCAGGCAAAACCTGGAAGATAAGCAAGTCAGGCGTAAGCTTATGCGTATGTGTGTGTGAGAGAGAGAGAGAGAGAGAGAGAGAGAGAGAGAGAGAGAGGAGAGAGAGAGAGAGAGAGAGAGAGAGAGAGAGAGAGAGAGAGAGAGAGAGAGAGAGAGAGAGGAGTGTAAGCTATAGAACTTCCCACAAAAGACTCAAGAGACTAGACATACGATTCTATCAGTGAGACAGCAGCTACCAGACATAAGACTCAACCAGTGAGACAGCTACCAGACATGAGACAATCAATGAGACATGAGACAGCTACCAAGACATAAGACAATCAATGAGACAGCTACCAGACATGAGACTCAACCAGTGAGACAGCTACCAGACATGAGACTGAATCAGTCAGGCAGCTACCAGACATGAGACTCAGTGAGACAGCTACCAGACGAGACTCAACCAATGAGACAGCTACCAGACATGAGACAGCTACCAGACATAAGACTCAACCAGTGAGACAGCTACCAGACATGAGACTCAACCAGTGAGACAGCTACCAGACATGAGACTCAACCAGTGAGACAGCTACCAGACATGAGACAGACAATGAGACAGCTACCAGACATAAGACTGAATCAGTCAGGCAGCTACCAGACATTGAGGACAGCTATCAGACATGAGGCAGCTATCAGACATGAGACAGCTACATGAGACAGCTACCAGACATGAGACAGACAATGAGACAGCTACCAGACATAAGACTGAATCAGTCAGGCAGCTACCAGACATGAGACTGAATCAGTCAGGCAGCTACCAGACATGAGACTCAACCAGTGAGACAGCTACCAGACATGAGACAGACAATGAGACAGCTACCAGACATAAGACTGAATCAGTCAGGCAGCTACCAGACATGAGACTCAGTGAGACAGCTACCAGACATAAGACTCAACCAGTGAGACAGCTACCAGACATAAGACAACCAGTGAGACAGCTACCAGACATAAGACAATCAATGAGACAGCTACCAGACATAAGACTGAATCAGTCAGGCAGCTACCAGACATGAGACAGCTACCAGACATAAGACAATCAATGAGACAGCTAGCATACCCAAACAGCAGCTGTCTCCCTAGATGACAAGACACTGTACATCTCATCCAAGTGCTCTACTCTAGAAGTGATGTCACAAGACCACATCCTGACGCTGTCTACACTCAAACTTAAAGACACGGACAACATGCACATCGTTTGTGCTACTTGTTAACAAAGAAGATAAACGTGAACATACCTGTCAGACCAACTTTTTTCCGACATTCCATACAGCGATTCTTTTTTGGTTTCTTGCCTTTATCTCCCTCACTGCCATTATCACCTATTGGAAGATGTAGGGGAGGAGCAGGTATACACATTAGTGGCAAGTTGTGACAAGCAACACAATTATTGTTACAAGTGTTACAGTCAACACAAATATTGTACTAATATATGATGGTGCTAGATGTGTGATGGTACTGGACGTGTGATGGTACTGGACGTGTGATGGTGCTGAACATGTGATGGTACTGAACGTGTGATGGTGCTGGACGTGCGACAGTGCTGGACGTGTGGCGGTGCTGGACATGTGATGGTACTGGATGTGTGCTCGGTGTGTGATGTGCTGGGTGTGTGATGTTCTGTGCTGGGTGTGTGGCGGTGTTGGGTGTGTGGTGGTGCAGGGTATGTGGCAGTACTGGGTGTGTGATGGTACTCAATGTGTGATGGTGCTGGATGTGTTATGGTACTGGGTGTGCAAAAGCTAAATGTGTGATGGTACTGGGTGTGTGATTGTACTGGGTGTGTTATGGTAGTGGATGTGATGGTACTGGACGTGTGATGGTGCTGAACATGTGATGGTACTGAACGTGTGACGGTGCTGGACATGTGATGGTACTGGGTGTGTGGTGGTACTGGGTGTGTGATAGTACTGGATGTGTGATGGTGCTGGGTGTGTGATGGTGCTGGGTGTGTGGCGGTGCTGGGTGTGTGATGGTGCTGGGTGTGTGGCGGTGTTGGGTGTGTGATGGTACTGGGTGTGTGATGGTACTGGGTGTGTGATGGTACTGGGTGTGTGCTAGTACTGGATGTGTGGTGGTACTGGGTGTGTGGTGGTGCAGGGTATGTGGCAGTACTGGGTGTGTGATGGTACTCAATGTGTGATGGTGCTGGATGTGTGATGGTACTGGGTGTGTGATGGTACTGGGTGTGTTATGGTAGTGGATGTGTGATTGTACTGGGTGTGCAAAAGCTAGATATGTGCTGGCGCTAAATATGTAATGGTACTGGGTGTGTGCTGGTGCTAGATATGTGATGGTACTGGGTGTGCAAAAGCCAGAAGTGTGCTGGCGCTAGATAGGTGAGTGCTGGATGTGCATAAAGCTAGATGTGTGAAATAAAAGACGAGCCACATAACACAAGAACACACTGCCCAATACCTTCAGCACTGGCGGCCAGCTCCCTGGTGAAATCCTTGCCATCCTTGTCATTGAGATGAGCTCTAACTGAAGCCACGGTGGGGCTAGCTGTCTCGACTTCTGAACCACCGACAGCCCCAAGCTTGTCAATACTGGCATTACTGGATGCGCCCACACTCATTTCTGCTCAACGGACAGATCAATATGTTAATTTTCTCATTATCTGAACATGCTAATACATCTCAACACAGCAAACAAATGTGAGTACCTAAATCAAATAGAAACACAAGCTCAACCTATCACTGAAACACACCTCTCTACTCAGCCTAAAAATACATCATCAATCAGGTGCCGTCTCCACAATGAAGGTTGGCTGCAATGGATCTCCTACACTGTCTGTCTCTCGCCCTGACTGTACATTCTGTCAGATTGCTGTTAGCCCATCTCTTGATGTTATCTTCCCACTTGTATTGCTGTCTACCTCTTGCTCACTTGCCCTCCAGTATGGTTTTTATAGGAATATTAACTTGGCCAAAACATTTGTCTCTTTTTTATTTCTTTCACCAAATCTCTCTTCATTATCAGTTTTTCTAGAACCTCTGTATTTGATTATTTTTGTTTTTGTGAAATACGACATATTCGTCTATATATCCACATCTCCGGGGCCTCTTTCGACCTTCTAACAGCCTAAAAATACATCACTCAAAACAAAACAAAACAAATAAAAGTGTCCCAATGGCATTCTTATCTAAATAAAGAAACGTATACCTAAATAATGAAACATTGTATACCTAAATAAAGAAACAATATATACCTAAATATCTTTGGGCATGTCATGAAAAGGGGAAAGCTGGGGCATGTTGTCACAGAGGGAAGGGAGGAGGAGGAGAAGAAGAGAGGCAGGGTGAGACACAAAAAAAGAAGATGCTGGACAGATTGACATTATGACATGAAGGAACGTCTCTATCAGAAATGATTCGCAGCACAAGAAACAGAAGGCTGTGGACAGACATGATCACTAACGTACATGGCACGGACTATTAAAAAAAAAAAAGAAGAAAAAATAGAAGTGCATGTCTCAGCTCAGCATTCTTCTTCTTCTGCGTTCATCCGGATTTTCTTTTCCGGATGTGACTGCGTTGTGCCTGTTTACAGCAGAGCTGCGTTCTTGTGCCGTTAGGCTGACACATCCGACTTCTGCGGGCATTTGTTGACCGGGTTAACCTGCCCGGAGCTCAGCATTCAAAAACACCTATCAGCCCAGCAAAGAAAATCATCTATCAGCCCAGCAAAGAAAATCATCTATCAGCCCAGCAAAGAAAATCATCTATCAGCCCAGCAAAGAAAATCATCTATCAGCCCAGCAAAGAAAATCATCTATCAGCCCAGCATAAAATTACACCTTTAAACCCAGCTGACAAAGACAACGATGAGCTCAGCATACAAAAATACCAACCAAACCAGGCTGGCCACCAAACAAAACACTTAACTCAGCAAACAAATATATCTATTAGCCCACCAAAGAAAATTATCAGCCCAGCATAGAAATCCATCTCTCGACCATATGTTAGTTCAGCCTGCCCTACACAGTATGTATATGTAATTCTACATTCACAAATTTGCCACATACAAGTCTCACACATACCTAATGTAATCCTGAACACATTTCAACTGAAGCACTTTTGGGGGCTCTCGAGGTATGGTGTCTGCCTCGAGTGCTGGGTTCAGGCCCCAGTGAGGACCAGGATTTATTTTTAAAATCCACCTGGATTTCCAGTAATAAAATTTCCCCTGGTCTCTGAGTAGTGAGATCGGACGCCCGTGTGTATTGTTGCGCACGTAAAAAATCCCTTGGCAGTTGGAAATCGAAAAAGAGTAGCCTAACGGCGCTGCCTGGGCAAAATTTCGAGTTAAAAATCTACCCAAAGTATTTCAGGATCCTCGTCGATGCAACGGAGTTCGTGCATTGAGCTGAGTTTCTCCAGACTCAGGTTGAGTTAGGAGGAAAACGGAGCACTTATGGGTTAAACCGTGTGCCGTGATGTTGATCCAACGACTAAACTAAACTAACTAAACATTTCAACTAGGTAGTCCAAGGTTTCTTCCTCTCCTACCCTATGCGCAGTCACAATATACAGCTGACAACATAAAGTGACCTTATATTAACTGGGCTGCTCTGAGTCTGCCTCCTCTCTTTCACACACACAGCAGCCATAAATGTCAAACGACAGCCTTACCTAAAGTGACCCTGTGTTTAACTCTTTCTCACACACGTTTCTAGGAGCCACATGACAGCTTATGGCCTTACATACAATGGGGTGGCCCTGTATTTAGTGGACTACCTAAGGTCTCTCTCTCTCTCACACACACACACAGAGCAGCCAAACACATGACAATTGCCTACAGCTGGGTTGACCTGTATTAACTGGACTGTCCAAGGTATCTCCCTTTATCCCCCCCCCCCTCTCTCACACATGTAATAGCCGGACAACACATGACAGCCTTACCTAAAGTGGCCCTGCTTAAAGCTGACGTCACGGCACCTAGACCATTGTCATCAGCAGCACCAAGGATGGAAGCCCTGCTGAGGGATGAGGATGGGGACTGGACCGACGACTCATTCTGCTGCGGCTGCTTCAAATCCTTGTAGCACTTAGAACACATGCCATCAAAAGCTTGAGCAGCATAGAATCCACAGCCATTACGGCAATAGAGAGGCGAGGCAATGTTCTGGTTGCCATTCTGTTCCATAGACATGGTGATGATCTTTGTGTGGGTATCCTCAAATACAACCTGCAGGGAGCACAATTCAAATGTTTACTACACACAATAAATATGGTTCAACTGCAGCTGGAGAAAAGTGCTGAAGTGATATACAGAAACTACATTTCCTCTTTTGTCATATAACCCCTATTTGGGGTATAGTCCCTCAAACAACTCACTCCAAGCCTTCCTCTCACAGACCCTCAACCAACTCACTCCAAGTCCTCCTCTCATAGACCCTCAACCAACTCACTCCAAGTCCTCCTCTCATAGACCCTCAACCAACTCACTCCAAGTCCTCCTCTCACAGACCCTCAACCCTCTTCCAGCCCTCCTCTCACAGACCCTCAACCCTCTTCCAGCCCTCCTCTCATAGACCCTCAACCCTCTTCCAGCCCTCCTCTCACAGACCCTCAACCCTCTTCAAGCCCTCCTATCTTTAGCTATCCCATGGAGCTCTGCCCACGTCCTCCCACATTGTTCATTTCTATTTCTACTTTTCTCAGTGAGATTATAACTCTATTTCTTCCTCTACTTTTTTTGTCCTGTGGCTTCCAGACTCAAATTTTACTAGTTATACTATTATTTAAGTGAGGAGCGGCTGGTCAAGTGACAAGAATGCCGGATTCTCATTCGGGAGACCCAGGTTCGAATCCTTGATAAGGTGTGGATCTTTTCATGTTGGGCACAAGAAGAAAACTCTAACCTGCACAGTTCACCGTGACTGCACTAGCCAGGCAGCCTTAATTCTTCAGGCTCAAGAACCATCTGCCATACAACACAAGGTATTATATTGGCAGTGTTTTTGATTAATATTCGTGATAAGCTTAATCCTTGTCACTTCCACAAATTTTCCTAACGTTATAAAAGAAACCCACACTTATATGCCTACAAAATGTGAAAAACAAGTAGACAAGCTCAGAAACATTCAATGGCAGTGGAAATGTGGTTTATGAGGAAAATCATCAATAACATTAGATGTGCAGATGATACAGTATTGATTGCAGACAATGAGCAGGATCTGCAACAATTAGTAGATGCGGTTGTTACACCAGTGACCAACTGGGGTTAGAATTAAATTGTAAAAAGACACAGATTATGGTCGTCACTAGGAAGAACTAAATACCACAATGTAATATACAAGTAAATGGGAATATTCTTCAAGTGAATTGGTACAATTATCTCGGAACAGTCATAACAGCTGATGGAAGATGCCTTGAAGAGATTAGAACAAGAATCGTCATACGAAAGTAGCCTTTAGCAAGATGAAAAACATACTGACCAATAAAAAGATGTCAATTGAAACGAGGAAAAGAGTGTTGAGGTGCTACATAGAGAAATACATAATTCTAATAACTTGGACAATGAGCAGTCAAGCTGAACATCATCTGATGGCTGCAGAAATGTGGTTTCTGAGGAAAATGCAAAGAATACCATGGACAGACAGAAAAATCAATGACCAAGTACTACAAGAGACAAATGAACATCGTAAATTGATTAGAGAAATTAGATGTAGACAGTCAACATTTTTTTGACATGTTATGAGAAGAAATGGATTGGAGAACTTAGTGACAACTGGCAAGATTGAAGGGAACAGACCAAGGGCAAGACCGAGAAGTAAATACTTGGATGGCTTGACCACATGGCATAGTCGAGACAGGAACACTGAGCTGATCCACAACTCTGGTGATCGAGTGAAATGGCGAGTCATGACCGCCACGGCACATGATTGATTGATTGATCTTTCCATCACAACTTAGTTCACCTATATTTGTTTAGTTCTCTCCATGACCCTGTCATAACATTTTATTCCCATTATCCTGAGCAGGCACCAATTAACGAATGCTTGTAGTTTGTTTTAATTAGTTTAGTTATTTTCCATACGTCTGACCCCTACAGTCAGATTTATACTGGAGAAACATACTAAGTTTAGTACTAAGTTTACCTTCCTTTCACTTCCACAAAGTCCTACATGAAACAATTCAAAACCATAAACTGATTAGAGAAATTAGATGTAAACATTCAAGATATTTTCGGCACATGAGGCAAAATAAACCTGAAAACTTAGCAACAACTGGCAAGCTTGATAGTAAAAGGGCAAGGGAAAGAAAGAGAAACAAAACCTGTTCTCACTGTTATATACAGAAGCTTACAAGTGATAAATGCAGTTTGTTTTTTCTCTTAAAGAATCACAAGTCCGGAATCAGGTGTGTGTTCTCGTCCCAAAATACAACGTGATCAAGAGCAATTCTGGCAGTTTTATTATCCTCTTGCTCTTTTCCCTATCAAGCTTGCCAGTTATCACAAAGTTGAAACTACATTCTTTTTCTTATAATCCATGCCATTTTGCACTGATGATCACGTAATTCATAGTCTTCTGTCTCATTACCATGTGGTGTTGGTTATCATGACTTTCCCAGACTTCTGTCATTGCCATGTGGCATTGGTGATCATGTCTTTTATATAGTCTTTGTCTCATTGCCATGTGGCGTTGGTGATCATGTCTTTAACATAGTCTTCTGTCTCATTGCCATGTGGCGTTGGTGATCATGTCTTTTACATAATCTTCTGTCTCATTGCCATGTGGCGTTGGTGATCATGTCTTTAACATAGTCTTCTGTCTCATTGCCATGTGGCGTTGGTGATCATGTCTTTTACATAATCTTCTGTCTCATTGCCATGTGGCGTTGGTGATCATGTTTTTCACATAGTCTTCTGTCTCATTACCATGTGGCGTTGGTGATCATGTCTTTCACATAGTCTTCTGTCTCATTGCCATGTGGCGTTGGTGATCATGTCTCACATAGTCTTCTGTCTCATTAACATGTGGCATTGGTGATCATGTCTCACATAGTCTTCTGTCTCATTGCCATGTGGTGTTGGTTATCATGACTTCCCAGACTTCTGTCACTGCCATGTGGCATTGGTGATATCCGTTCAGAACCTTCTTATGTACCACCAACCATTTATACTACTGATGTTCCTCCATGCCATATTGCCAAATTTTGCAAGAGCACCTGTCTTGGTCTCCTCCTGCCCCCCACCCCCCCCCCCCTTTCCAAGTTAAGTACTACATGTCTAGGATAATCAATACTTCGGCTATAAAGTAATAAAGGTAAAATAATGTCATGGCAAAAAATGATACTGTCAGTGGGATGAAAAGCGTTACTACATCTGCTATTTCCGGCTATGATATAACGAGGTGGAAGAAGAACAGCTGTGCATGTTGAATGGTTGTTGCCGTCTTTGATAGGGAGACAGAGAAAATATTACACTGACAACCGACTCCTTACAGGTAGAGTGAGTAAAGATCTTTGGTATGGCTGCTGTAACGAACGATTCAGGACACAAGTGCAGTTTGATTGATGGTCATAACAGTGAGATGGTGTGGTGTTTGTCCATCAAGAATAATGATGACCATTCATTTCATCCAGTTAGGTCGAAAGTATGGAGCCAACAGTTCTAAGGACTATGGCTGATAAGGACTATTTTGGCTCAAAATGTTCTTTGACAATGTGGGCAAAGAATGCATGACGTTCCAGGAGGAGGATCTCCTGCAAATGTATGTGAGATCGTGTAGCCACTATTAAGAGCTTAGAGACAATTCTGAAATTAATTTTACCAGGAAAGGTGGATGGCACAGCTACAGTGGTAAAGCAAAATTAATTCTACCACAGCTGGGGGTCAAACCCAGACTACTCACACCTGCCATAGTAAGAAACACTAAATACTACTAGACTATGTAATAAAACAAATTGTGAATAAAATAATGTGAAATTCTTAATCTGTATCAGTCCAATGTAAACGTACAAGCTAAGCAAAAGGAACCAGGTTTCAAAATGGTTGATAAGATAAGTACACATGAACGTTGTACACCATGAGCATATCTGTGACAGATATTTTTTTTTGGGCGTGTGGATTAGCTTTCCCTATTGACATGTCCCTCGCCTTCAGTCGAACCCACTCCGACTTCAGAGGTACTTATAATTAACGTCCCCAAGTCAAGGACGACAGAGTCCACATTTTAGTCCAGCTGTCCGGTGTAGGGGTTGAACCTCTTACCTCGGCATCATTACAACAGATGTTTAAGAACAACGCGTTCTTATCTATCCATTCGGCCATGCGAACCTGCGATAATGTAAATACTTTATATTACAGCGCGAAATTGGTCTGATCAGTCACAATCGCTCTCGCAATGGATTGTATTTGTAGTTGGTTATTATTATGCCCTTTTGAAGTACAATGACAAACCATTATCTGTCAAGATGGCAAGGTGCCAATGTAACTTTATATTACAACAGTTTCTATTTCAAACTGATACATTAACATTACTGTTCATTACATTACTACATAATTGTGATTACAAAAACCTCACAGCTTTAAATTTTAAATGGAAACAGCTTACTGAGTTACTCATAGCTTACACACATGTGGTGTGGACAACCAAGCATGTGGTTGTGTTGTTGCACTTCTTTTCTTAAATACTGCAATTGTTATGTATATATAATATAATTATATACATAATTTTTTACGGTTACCTTAAGTTCAGTGCCACTAAAGGCCCAGAATTGGCTTCAGAGATTCAGAATGGGACACGAAGATTGAATGTTCCTCCTCGAAGATTGAAAGTTCGTCCTTTTTGTTGGCTACTTTCAAATGTGAATCCAATACTCACAGCAATCAATCTCGAGAGTCAAAGCCAGCAACGTTATGTATAATCAGAGTATCCACTAGTTGAGGCGAGAGAAGTGCAAGGCTGGAGTATAGACCCAGCGAACAAAACATTAACAGCTGTAACTTCACAACAAAACGGCGAGAGAGAACTTCAACTACGCAAAATTTGTGAAAAGTGAAACTGACTTTGATCCCTCGTTAACAAGAATATTACAGATTGTATACAGATAACCGTCGTCGTGTATAATCAGTCTTGTCTCAGCACCAATTCTAGATGACAAGCTAGTAAGTAAAATGTGAACATGACAAGATGAAGATGATCGTTGCAAGTGTTCCCTCTCTGTTCTCTTACCTTGAGCTCAACACAAGATGGCTGCCAGAGACCAGACGTCGGATATTTCCTTCCGTTCACCACGTTAACTTGACAGTTTCTTCAATCTATCATCAAAGCACAATGTCTACACACATTAACATAGCAACTGTCGAGCTAGATAAGTAAACCAGCAGGCTAGAAGGCTCGCTCTAACGTCGAAACAAATCTCACTGGTACATGATCAAATTCCCTGTGTCACAGTTCGGGTTATTATCCCTGTCACGTGACAGAAACAAAGATAATGATTGGTGAAAATTTTCAACATGGCTGCTGATGACGTCATCAAGACAACCACGAACTCGATAAAGAAAGACGAGACGACAGGAAGAAATTGTACCCCGATTCTTATTATAGTTCTCTTCTAGATACTTCCAGAACACCCAACTACCCTTCTTTATGTCCTATTCCCCACTATATTAGAAGTAGTACAGAAAAGAACCAAAGAATATGTTTATGACAATAAAATAGGTGGGGTATGAAAGACCTTGCGCTGATGTAAGAAGACGGGACGTACTTTACTGCATCAGATCAGCACACACATGCATGACCGGCCGTTATTCTGTCGAACCAATCACGTGCACAAAATGTATGTCAAAAACGCCTGGGAAATCAGAATTAAGCACACACCAGGGAAACACAATGTCGCAGGTCTATTTTTAGAATCGGGATAGCCCATACAGTTGAATCACTTAACGCCAACTCACAGCGTGATTCACTTCTATATTTGATACGCGGGCAGGTTCGACTTTTACGCTGCCATTATATTATCTTCCCGGTGGAGTGTTCTTTTAAGATTACATTAATATCTCCATAAAGAGTCTTGCCGGCTGGCGCGGACGATCATGCCTCTCCATAAACTATGATCTCCGACGGCATCGATAAGTTTATACAAAATGTCAATAATTTTCTTCCTCTATCTATCCACAAATCTTTCCAATTGTCACAATATGGTCCAGTTTTTTGTCTTTTCATAATTGATTGATTTAGCAACCGACATCACAGCATTCGGGACATTCTTATAAGCGCTCCGTCCCCATCCTCAGCAGCCAGCGAAGAGTTCCAGCACTAATAGTTCCAGTAGCAATCTGATTATATGTTCGTCTCGCCTTTCCTCTGAGCGTCGAGCGTCGGCCAGATCCCCTCGTCACACCTCGCTGTCTCATTCTTACCAGACTATGGTGATCCATTTGCTCCTCCGAGGTGTACACGTGCTCCCACAATGTGACCAAAAATGATGATTGCCTCTTGCTGATGTTTGTAATAAGACATAAGTTGTCTTTGCAATTTAGCCTCCCTCAAAATGTCCAGATTGCTCATTTTGGCGTCGACCAGCGAGCTACAGCTAAACATGGAGTGGGTTTTTTGCTACATCCAGACAAAGCGATAGCCATTATCAACATTAAATTTATATCGGAAAGGATCAGAGAAGGAAACAGAACAACAACTTGTATACAAACATACGCCCCATGTAACGACACTTACAGCGACGAAGACAAAGACGGGTATTTTGATAAACTTGCAGACACCTTAAATAATGTCAAGGAGACAGATGAACTAATTTAGTAATTGTGATGGGTGATTTTAACGGACGAATAGGCACACGAAGAACACCGTGGAATGATTGCATGGGGCCATTCAGCGACACAGAGACTGATTGTAACAGCAATGGTCAACGTCTACTCAACATATGCTCCGAACATGGACTAATAATAGCAAATAGTTTTTGTTTTGTTTTTCAACAGCGTCGTAGCCACACCAAAACCTGGTATAAATGGAATGACATAGACCAAGCATCTCAAATTGACTTTATTCTAATTAGGAAATCAGACAGAAGGCTACTATTAGATTCAAGAGCACTCCCAAATACAGATGTTGATACTGATCACAAACCAGTCATAATAAAAAAGATTTCAACATACAGGAACATAAGAAACAAAAAGGTAACAACACATGTCATCAATTATAGGAGGCTGTGGTATAATTAATGAGAATACCATATGAAATAGACTGAAATTGTGTCTAGGGGAAATAATCAATCGGTCCATCAGGTTCGCCCCATATAAAGGCAATTGATCGAGACAGTTTATTTCCTAAAGGACTCCAGGAATATAGTAGTTATTGGCTCTATTGAAGTAAGAATGGGGTGATGGTCGGATAGACTCCACCCACGTTACAAGATAAACTACCTTCCTGAAGAATAAAACAGAGAATAGGTCACTTAACCACAGATCTCTATCAAGTTGTGATTCTTGGATAAAATATCTGAGACTGTGTGTTGGTCGACCTCCCACTGGATTCTCTGCACATCTACAAACACAGTAGCACAGTTCTTTACAACAACAAACAGTGTTACACTGGTCACTAGACAATGAAAACTCTCCTGACGAACATATATGTTTATTGCCAGACTCTCATAATCTGGAAGTACAAGACTCTGTCTTCACTACAATCTATCCAAACATCAACAAAAAATATACCTTCTCAAGAAAGGCATGAATTTACTCTCTAAAAACTCCTCTCCTCCTCTTCTCTTCCCTACCCCTACATGATGTCTATCACACGGGAAAACCAACCAGAACATAGATCAGATATCTGACTGGTGATTGTGTCATTATTGTAACTAAGTTCGTGCAGACACCCATATTCAAAATCAGGAGAATGTAGATTCACTCCACACAGGGCTTCGCTACAACTGTCTTCATTCTACCACACCCACAGTTCTATGACGATACTTCTCCTGTCACAACCTAACTCCTCTTCAGATTCTACCGCTGAAAGAGATGGGTTCCTCCCATCCTGAATTGACCAAACCCCACCATGTGCCACTGAGAAAAAACAAGGTTCTCTGGATACTGAACACAGTAATGGGAATACGGCTCATTGAAGTTGATCACATACAGTCATAATTGACTAACAAAAGGAACTGTCCTCAATTTCCCTTCTATAAAAATGATGATGGTGTGACTGAGTCTGGACTACTCGATCTGGCATTGGTCTTGAGAGGAAAATATGTCTGCATAAAATAGGGATTTCACCCCTTGGTATTAATGTCCATCATGCGGGAAAAGTGGAAGCACGGACTCTCAACGACGTACTGGGGTTGTTGGTGAAGGAAGGACTCTCCCTGAGCATGGGTCAGAGCTAGTTGAACCTCTCTAGGCGATTTCCCGAAGATTGTAAGACTTGCATGCTTTATCGTTGAAAAAGACGAAGTCTCAAATGTCTCAGCACGACATTTAAACAAACCCGAGAAGTGTTGCTGAGTTCATATTTGAGTCAAATTATGATGACCTCTCAAAAGGAAAGTACCACCCCATCCGTGACTTTGGCAGACCTATAACTTCCATGATTAACCAGGAAGAATAAGAAGCCCCTCTCCCAACATTCTGGAACGAATAAAGCACAGACTCTCAACAAAGTCGCTGGGGTCTCCAGCGAACGAAGAACTCTCTATGCGTTGGTGTCATCGCTGGCCTGAACATCGTTAGGCGGCCTCCCGTAATATAAATGGGTAACATGCTTCGTCAAAGAAAAAGATGAATCCACAAGATCGCCATTGGACATTGTAACGCGGGAGGATCCGTATGGGTTTCATAGTTCACACCATTTAGTATGACGCTTCACATCGAGAGTAACCTCCAGTCCGTAAGCTGTTGCAGACTATAACCTCCCTGATATTACAGGAAGAAGATTAGTGTCATCTCTCGTCAGACGCCAGGGATGAGTAGTTGAAGCTTTTCAATACATGTCACTAGAATGTCAAACCCAAAAAAGGAGATAACTCCGTCTGGAGTTTCTCCCAGTTGCCAGAAGAATAATAGGGGATTACTTCCCCTCTGGTTTTCTAGGAAAAAATGTGGCTGTTTGGCAGCACTGGATGACTTTTGGGCTAGACCAGTAACCCTCATAACAGACTTCTCGTCCAAAAGTATCGGCCAAATGTGTACAGCCAAAGTGGTCTATACGTCGATTCAGCTAAAATCAGCCAAGATGTTGTAGACTCTAAGATCCAGCTAAGATCCAGCTAAGATGTTGTAGACTCTAAGATGTCCCCCGCCTGCCTCAATTGTCTGCGAATCAAAATGACAAACTATGAATATACTAGCGTATTACGCAGGTTCATAAGACTCACAGAGACAACAACAGAACATATAGGTAGAGGACAATCCCCATATCCTGAAGGGGTATCCCCTGTGCGCATGTAACGTATGCGTTTATTTGGCGGGAAAGTGGGGCGGTACTCTGAACACTCTACCAACCTCACGCTTCTACCTATACCACGAACAGGACCTCACAGATACCAAATGGAGATATATTCTCCCACATACAAACAATCCTCTCTATATGGGAGTACAACACTCTGTTATAGAAACATGCCCGGGGGGGGGGTTTTGTGGTGTGTGACTAAAGTCGAAGTTGTGGAAATATTGGCTCCAATGTCTTGTTATTGTGGCAAGCACACTGCACGATTTACGGCAGGTAAAAATGAGTATTTAGGTAGGTGAACCGTTCTCCTAAATATGATTGAGCCACGACATACATGATCCACCAATCCGACAAAAGCAATGGGGTGTCTTATCTAACTGTGTCCCCAGGCTGTCATACACACAAAATATATGTTCCGTCCCCAGCATATTCTGTACACAGATAAAGTAAAGATTCACACACACAAGATATATATGCGTACAATATCTGAATCTTTAACAAAGACATTATGTAACACCTGAATACTTTACCAAAAGTCCGGTAAAGATAGGCTCTTCCCTAGATGAGAGTGAACCAAAAGTGAAGATAGATTAAACTCTGCAGACATGGTACAGAATTTACAGAGACATCAACTCTTCAAAAGAAGATGAAGCCGTAATCATAGCATGATAAGAATTGGATAAGAATTGTAAGCCTAGGAATATAAGACAGTTGTATAGACGTTCAAATCTCAGGCTGGCTTTCTTACAGAAGTAACGGTGCCGTAGCAAACTTCGCCAACTACCTACAAGACATGTAGGATACTTCTCATATCAAACAAAGATTGTATTACATCTCTAACACAAATCTTATCATTAAAAAAAAACAGATGTACGCTCACCAATGCAACATAGAGGCAAAAATGGCCCCACAATGGGGCCTCTACCCGCTCCCGGAACGAACACATCCTAATCGGTGGCTGCCCAGACTCAAGTGACTATCTCTGGTCCCGCCTGGGAGTTTTACCAAACTATTCTAAGCTATTCCCAGCGACTGGCACATTCCTTGCCTCTATCTGAACAATGATATGTGCGCTAAGCATTACCATATAAGGCAACCGCCAGTCCCCCACACTTGAAATTATTCTTTCTAGGAAAAGATATTTATAATCGTCTGCAAGCTGGTGCAAACTGGGGACATTATGTCACAGAGGCTACAGGAAAATACGGTTAAAAACGAATTCAATCAAGAAATCAAAAACCTACATAAGAACATCCCTGATGACCACTCAAGCGTAGATAAGGAATGGACATATTTCAAGGCTGCCATGCTCGGCACACTGGAAAATAAATGTGGAACAAAGAAAGTAGGCAGGACAAAAGATTAAGAACAGCCTGGTGGAATAACGAAGTTAAAGATAGCATATTCAAAAAGAAGGTAGCATTCAAAAAGTGGATCACAACTAAATCTGAACAAGACTATGTTACTTATAAAATAACACGACATAATGCCAAACGAACAATTAGAGCATCTACAGATGAATCCTGGAGAATATACGGTGAACAGATGGCGACCCTTAGCAAAGACTGCCCAAGAGAATTTTATAAACGTGTCAACACAATGAGAAACAGAGATGCATCTTACAACCCAACCACCATCATAAACAGCAAAAGAGGTATGCCAATATTTAATCAACAACAAAGACTAGCAAGGTGGGCAGAATACTTTCAAGAACTACTTAACCCCACACATAACATAGAAAAACCCATTTGTGCCTAAAAGCAGGGACAGCAGAACAATTCTACCTGCAGGATCAAAGCAGTTATACAGAAAAGTACTAAAAACAAATCACCAGG
>JACEFZ010016028.1:0-74507 GCA_014155875.1 Cepaea nemoralis
ATTTTTTTAATTTTTATTTTTTTTTAAGTAGTGTAGTAGTAGTAGTAGAGTAGTAGTAGTAGTATAGTAGAGTAGTAGTAGTAGTAGTAGTTGTTGTTGTTGTAGTAGCAGTAGTAGTAGTAGTAGTAGTAGTAGTAGTATAGTAGTAGTAGTAGTAGTATTCTAGGCCATGCGGTGTGACGTTGGTGGTCATGTCTGTTCACAGCCTTCTGTCTCGTGTACTGCCAACCATTCCGAATACTGATGTGTCTTAGTGCCATGAAATCAAACTGTCCAGCATCTTCTCACTTTAGTCTCCGCCTGCCTCTCCTTCCCTCCAGATTTCATGTTGTCACGAGGTACAAACGCTTCCCCTTTCTCATGACGTGCCCAACAAATATGGTCTGTTTTTTTTTTTTTGAATGCAAGTAACCAATACTGTTTGTGGATTAGCGATTTTTCAACATAACTTCATTACGATTTACATCCGTCCATGGCCTTCTTCGAGAGGTATCTTTCTACACAGAGCAATCTCTACCTGGCCCCACTCTTACAGTTTGTTAAAAGACAAGTCTCTGGCAATTAAGGTTTTCAACATGTGTAATGGCAACAGGGTCGAGTTGTATCTCATAAGGCCCTGTCTCTTTCCGCAGGACGGCCATCCGAATGCGTCCCGCAAAGCACTAACTCCCTAGCTCTAACGACAACCCCCTGAATCTCTGAGAAAATTGCACTTGGGAACCGAATGACTGATTCCGGAATCGAACTCACAATCTTCGGAGCACGAAGGCTTAACTAGCTTCGCCACGGAGACTCACTCCTCTTCCCCCCCCCCCCCCCCCCCCCAAATTGGTATCTTTTTTTCCACATCGGTACTTATTTAACAAAGCATAATATTAATCTTTCATGCTGACTTTGTGAAAAGCTTTCAGACATTCATCGAAGCCTAAGTAACATATCTGTTAACATAGTTAGTTATCTTTTATATTTGAAGCACTATTACTTCACACACGTTCTATAGGATCGGCAATAGAACTCCCTACGTTGTTTATATTACCTTGGGTGATGACAGTTTTCTTTTGACCCGTTTATAGACTAGATGTGTGCCTTCTCCACAAAGAAGGACGATTGCTATAGATCGCCAGCTCTTTCTTTCTTTCAGTCTTTCTTTCCTTCTTTGTCAGTCTGTCTGTCGTTCTGTCTGTCTGTCGTTCTGTCTGTCTGCCTGTCTGTCTGTCTGTCTGTTTGTTTGTCTTTCCTCTCTCTCTCTCTCTCTCTCTCTCTCTCTCTCTCTCTCTCTGCCCCACTCTCTGTCTCTCTCCCACGCTCCCCCTCCCTCTCTCTCTCTCTCTCTCTCTCTCTCTCTCTCTCTCTCTCTCTCTCTCTCTCTCTCTTCTCTCTCTCTCTGTGACACTCACTAACTCTGAGGGTACTGTTTAACACACACTTTTAATATATCTGTTGATTTTATCTCACATTTAAAAGGGTTGTCGTCCCCATTCACGATTGTCCTCAACCTTTCCTGTAATATATTTTAGCAGGATGTTACAAATGCTTAGTGCCTAAGATACTGTAGTTGTCGAACCCTGATGTCTTTTTTTAAAGCATGTTTCTTACCATTCGCATTGGTTTACGACTTCCTTATCTGCAGTTTTGCTCCAGGCAATGCTAGCTAAATCTCGCAATAACACCAGCAGTCAACCCTTTTCACCCGAGAGACAGTTGGTACAACGTGGTAGCCCCACATTTATAGACCACTCTGCTAGTTAGTTAGACCACTCTGCACTTGATGTATAATGTAGTCAGCATCATGACTGTATCCGTTTTGATTTTCAGGAAATATCCGTTTACCAACTACTTCCTGCATACTCCTGGAATCTCGTGTCAGTGAACAAATAGTTCCCGCTGAGATGGGAACCGAAATTATCCTTTTCATAACTGCAATGACACATTATTCCTTACATAACTACAATGATACATTATTCCTTACATAACTACAATGACCAGAAAAACCAATGATCAAGTACTACAAGAAACAAATGAAAATCGTAAATTGATTTTAGAAATGAGACGTAGACAGTCACAATATTTTGGGCATGTTATGAGAAGAAATGATTTGGAGAACTTGGTGACAACTGGTAAGATCAAGGGGAACAGAACAAGGTGAAGACCTAGAAGTAAGTACTTGGATGGCTTGGCCACATGGCATGGTCGAAACAGGAACACTGAGCTGACCCACAACTCTGGTGATCAAGTGAGATGGCGAGTCATGACCGCCCACGCTTTCCAGCATGTCACAATGACAAAATATACCTTAATTACATACAATTAAAAATTACCCCTTATATAACTACAGTGATAAATTATCCCTTACATAATTACAATGACAAATGACCCCTTACATAATTACAATAACAAATGATCCCTAAAACCTCTACAATGACAAATGATCTCTTACATAACAACAGTGACAAATGATCCCTTACATAACTACACTGACAAGTTATTCCTTACATTACTACAATAAGAAATTATCCCCTATATAACTACAATAACAAATTATACCTTACATAACTACACTGACAATTTATCCCTTACATAACTACAATGAAAACTTACCCTTACATAACTACAGTGATATATTATCCCTTACATAATTACAATGCCAAATTAAGCCCTTATATAACTACAGTTACAAACGAACCCTTAGATAGCTACAAGGACTAATTATCCAGCACACGATCAAGTAACTGATTTATTTTCGGTGAAACGAAGGGTTGTTTCATATAATATGAATTAACATATTAATCATTTAGAATGTGTTTATTCGCCAATATAGATTATGTTTCTTGGTGAAGAATAACTGTTTTGCATTGTTGACACAACGTACCTATTAAATATGTTTTTATCCACTAGACATATTGCACATATTACTTAAAAGTGATATGTTCATAAAAGCTGCAAATTGTATCGAATATTAACATTCTGAAACGAAAATTCTTAACGTGAAGACTGATATAAGAATACACTATTTCACAACATAAAAAAGCTTCCATGAAATAAGTCCAAATTTTGTCCAAAGACAAGACGAAAACGTCAAACGCCACAAAAAGAGAAACATTTGAGAATACGAACACGTACACCGGGTGCTTAAGAAGAAGAAAAAAATTGAAGAGCCGTTGTAGCAGACGAGAAAAGTACACTAGATCAGATCCATTATTGCGAGCGGGAATTGTACTACTATGTTAGGTTCTCTTCACGTCGGGCGAGGACATCTCAATTTGTTCCGTCAATGTACTTTCCTATCAATCTCATCAATCACATGAGATTATCGCCACTGGATCGTGAGCTCCTATATTTCCGGAACTGGAAAAATCAACACGGGGGTTGCGATGGACGCTGCACACACTGTGTTCCAAATATCCTGTTTGGGTTATATCAGTGTTTGGAGAAATCGGTTTCTTTCATTGCCAATAAAACATGCATTATTGTCTTCCTGCTTGTCTGAATTCATGTTCCATTGACGAAGTTCTATGTTCTGTCTTTCTTCTTCTCTTCCTTTGCAGGCATATTGTTTTGTTCGACTCGTATATTGGCTTCTTCTTCTTTCGTTCGCCTAAACTATGTCTATAACTGCAATGTTGTCTCTTGTATGAATCTAACAGTCTTTTTCAGTTCACTCAGCGGTCCATAGAGTTTATCTTCCACTGTTGTCTCTCTAGGCCAGAAGGTTCGCCTGGATATGTTGTAGTTTGGGCAATCCTGGAATATGTGCTCTGCTGTCTGCGACGCCAAACCACATGTGCATATGGCTGAGTCACCAATCTTGAATTTTGTATACATGTGGTTGCGTAATCTATTGTGTCCTGTTCTGAGGCGCAGAAGAATGACCTGTTCTGGTATGTCCATAACGTGGTAGTCGTCTTGAGTAAGGTTTGGTGGCCTTCTGACTGATTTGATCATTCTTTTCTTTTGGTGGTATGTAATAGGCACATCTGGTTGTTCTTCTTGTGCTCCTTCCTTAGCCAATCGATCAGCTTAAAACAAGATAGTTTCATGTGATTTTCAAGACATGTAATCAACCTCAGCATGTATTGCCTTTTTTGGATTTACTAAGCAGTTTATACATTGAGTAATTTCCATTGCTTACTGGAGGACCGAGATCTTATATTATCAAAATCAACGCACAGCGATGTGTGCTTGTGTGTGTGTGTGCGTGTGTGTGTATGTGCGTGCGTGCGTGCGTACGTGTGTGTGTGTATGTGTGTGTGTCGTCTGATTTATTTGGTCCATTTACGGTTTTCATTCACTTCTTGAAGAGTAAACGTGTGTGTTTTCTATTCAACCATGTTATTCTATGCTATTTCTCAGAAACCAGATTTTCACTGCCTGTATATGTTTCCCATATTTGTCCTCAACATTTTGTTATATATATGGAAGAGCGCAATTGGGAGGGTACAAGCCTTATCCTGGAGATGCAACCTAAAGACAAAATATCATGGCAGGGCAGACCAGGCATTGGAGCTGGTCAAGGATAGAAGCTCCGACAGGCGGACAGTTAGAGAATTGCTTTGCTGATCCCGCAGCTTCTGCAGCTTGTCTTCTTCCAGATTTATTGCTTTTATCTTTCCTCTGGAGTGAACTAGATAGGCCGAAAGAGGGATCATGCATGGGCAACACGTGGTATCTATATTTTAGCCCAGTATTTTGTGCTGTGGAGAAGTATAACTCCATCCCTGGTCTTAACCGGTCTCGGAATCAAAGCGAGAGGTAGCAGTTACGGGTTATAAGTCCTTGTCAATTGGCGTAGACATGGGGCGCCAAGGGTTGCCTCGGACGGTTGGAGACACCTACAGGTGTCACTGATCAGCTACCGCCCGCCTCAAGCTGGGCAGCCCCCGGCCAATTGGGTGCTGATCCTTCACAGCCTGCCTGCTTCAATGGGTGCTTGGGGCTAGGACAAAATCTGAATCGCAGGCTATAAATTCAATGCAGAAAAAAATGTTGCAAGCTACGGCTTGCAACCTGGAACGTAAGAACCACGTGTCCAGGATTTTCCACTGACCTGACGAATATTGACGATGTGAGAAAAAACGGTTGTGTTTGATGCTGAATTCAAACGTCTTAACATTGATATTGCTGGCCTGCAGGAGACTCGCCTCGCTGAGGAAGGGTCACAGAGGAAACACAATTACACCTTTTTTGGAAGGGTAGAGAGCAGGCAGAAAAAAAGGCAACATGGTGTGGGTTTTGCAGAGAAGAATTTGCTACTGGGAATGATTGAAATTCCAGCTGGAGGTAATGAAAGACTATTATCCCTGCGCTTGACAACCTCTTGTGGTTTTGCCACCATTATCAATGCATATGCAACGGCACTCACTTCCCCTGACGATATGAAGGGTTCGTTCTATGAGGAGTTAGATCAAGGGAGCACAGATCTCCGACTACATTTATATGCTCGGTGATTTCAATGCTCGTGTGGACAAGGACTCGAGTTCATAGCCAGTGTGCCTTGAAAAATACATCGGTCGCATGAATGAAAATGGGCAAAGGCTATGGAGCACTGCACCAAAGATTAACTATGTATTACAACCTCCTTTTTTAAAACAAAAGAGCTGCATAAGATCACATGGAAACATCCAAGATCCGGCCATTGTCATCAGCTGGACTTCATCATTACACGGAGACAAAATCTGAACCAAACATCATTAACTCAAAGTTACCACAGTGCTGACTGTGATACGGATCATTCTCTGGTTGTTGCAAGAGTTAGATTGAGACCAAAGAAAATCTACACACCTAAACACAAATCTAGCCCCAGGATTAATATTATTAACACTCACGATCCTGATACGTGCTTTGAGTTCGAACAGCAACTTCAAGACGCTTTCACTGATACATCATAAATTTGTGCAGCAAGTGAAAAGTGGGGTAAACTTAAGGAAACTCTTGATAAAACAGCAATAGGGGTTTCAGGCACTGTGGATCATAAGAGGCGGGACTGGTTTGCGGTCAACAGCCAGATACAGAAGCCCTTGATTGATAAAAAGAAGACAGCGCTCTTAAGAAACAAGGAAAAAACAACGTGTAACACTCTCAGTGAGTTGAAGTAAGCTAGGAAGGATATGCAGCAGGCTGCCAGCCCGTGTGCAAATGACTATTGGATCAAGTTATGTGAATCAATTCAAAATACAAGTGATAAGGGAAACATCAGAAGCGTGTGTGAAGGAATAAAGAATGCACTGTGGTCCAATAATCAAAAGAAGTGCACCACTAAAACATTGACTGGAGAAATCATCACTTATAAGAAACAGCCAGATGGATAGATGGTTAGAGCTCTATGTGGAGCTTTACTCAAGTGAGGCCTAACTAGCGGATGATGTCCTCAACGCCATAGAGGCCCTGCCAACTCTTGACCTACCTGGAGACACTTCCCACCATAACAGAAGTTTAGTATGCTATAAATGAACTTGCATCTGGCAAGGCTCCCAGGTAAGGATGTCATTCTAATAGAGGTTATCAGGAGTGGGCAAGACACACTCACTCTACAGATCCACCAGCTAATAAAGCTATGCTAGCAAGAAGGACAAGTCCCACAGGATTTCAAAGATTCAAGCATCATAACACTGTACAAGAACAAGGGAGATCGGAGCGACTGAACTAACTATAGGGGTATCTAACTTCTGTGTATTGATTTGAAAGAATTTGCCTGAATTGTTCTGCGCAGACTTCAAGTCCTAGGAGATCAAGTCTACCCCAAATCACAGTGTGGCTTCCGACATAATCTGTCTACCATTGATCTTGTTGTTGTTTGCCCATCAAGAATGATGATGACCATTCATTTTATCCAGTGGTGGTTTAAGTATCGGAGCCGTGTGTTCTAAGCTGGCTGATAAGGCCTATTTTGGCCCGAAATGTTCTTTGACAATGTGGGACAAAGAATGCTTGACGTTCCAGGTGGAGGGTCTCCTGCAGTGATTTTTCTGTCTAGCCTTTTCTTCACAGCTCTTGCAGTCCTGTTTGCTTCACAAGTGACAGCACTTTTGCGGTCAAGCCACGCATTTCGCTCTTTGGCAGCAGTCTCCCAAGTGTCAAGATGAATTCCAAAAGCTTTCAGTTATATTTTTAGAGTGTCTTTAAAGCGTTTCCTCTGGCCGCCTTGGGAGCGTTTACCACAAAGCAGATCGCCGTAAAAAGTTCGTTTAGGGGGCCTGTGAACTGGCATGCGAGTTAAGTGACCAGCCCAGCGAATCTGATTCTTCATCAGTAGAGTGTGGTACTGGGCATGGACGCTCTTTCTAGAAATTCAGTGTCTGGGATCTTGTCTTGCCATTTATTCTGCAATAGCTTCTTAAGGCAGACAGCGTGGAAGTGGTTTAATTTCTTAGCGTGTCGCTGATAAACAGTCCAAGGTTCACATGCATATAGCAGTGTGGATAATACAACTGCTTTGTAGACTTTCAGCTTTGTTTGCAGGCTTATTCCATTTCTGTCCATTACATTCTTGTACAGTCTGCCAAAGGCTGTGCTGGCCTTGGAGATTCTTGCATTCACTTCGTCATCAAGTGTGGCAGCTTGTGACACGGTGCTGCTAAGATAGATGAATTTGTCCACAACACTTAGTCTATGACCATTCACCTTGATATTCGGCACAGGTGTGATTATTCCCTGGAGCCGGCTGGTACATAACTACAGTCTTCTCCAAGCTGATATTGAGCCCAAAGTTGGCACAGGCATATGAGAAAGCTGAAACATTATGTTGCATGTCTGCGTCTGAGTTGGCATGTAGAGTGTAATCATCAGCAAACAACAGCTCTCTGACGGTGTCGCTGCTAGTTTTGGTTTTAGCTTTCAGCCTTCTGAGATTGAACAACTTTCCATGCGGTAGTTGATGTCTATTCCAATATCATTGTTCTCGAAGGCATTCGTCAGCATAGATGAAAACATGAGGCTGAACAGTGTTGGTGCCAGGACACATCCTTGCTTCACTCCATTGGTGACAGGAAAGGGCTCAGACAGCTCACCATTTTCCTGTACTCTTGCCTGCATACCATCATGAACTAGCCTCACTATTTGGACAAACTTTCGTGGACAGCATTATTTCGCCATAATCTTCCAGAGTCCTTCTCTGCTGACTGTATCAAAAGCCTTGGTAATGTAAATGAAAGTGGAGAACATGTCAGTGTTCTGTTCCATTGCTCTTGCAGCTGCCTTGCAGCGAAAATCATTTCAACAGTTCTTCTTTCTTTTCCAAAGCCACATTGACTCTCAGTAAGAAGATCTTGATCGAGATGGGCCGTGAGGCGATTGAGAAGAATTCTGGCGAGTATCTTCCCTGCAATTGAGAGCAAGGAGATGCCTCGGTGGTTGTCACAGGATTGGTGGTTTCCTTTATATTTGTAAAGGTGGACTGTTGACGCGTCCTTGAAATCTTGTGGCATGGTCTCGTTCACCCATGTGTTTGTAAAGACTTGGTGAAGCTGCTCTGTTAGGACCGGCCCACCTGCCTTGTATATCTCTGCTAGGTATGTAGTCAGGACCAGGCGCCTTGCCCCTGAAAAGTTGCTGGCTGGCTTTATTTACTTCCACTATGGTTGGCAGGTCATCACGTGTATCATTAGTGGGAACTTGAGGAAGGCAGTTCATGGTTTCATCACTGAAGAAGGAAGCTGCATTTAAGATGTTGCTGAAATGCTCTACCTAGCGTTGGGGGATTTCTTTCTTATCGGTGACCAATGTTCCCCCATCTGCACTGAGGAGGGGAACTATGACTGGTGATGTAGGACCATAGACCGCTTTCAGTGAGTCGTAGAAGTTTTTTTTATATTTTATGTCTGTCAGCAAAGCCCTGAATTTCATCAGCTTTATTGCTCAGCAAGGAGTCTGGCATGTGCCGAAGTTTCTGCTGTACTACTCTCCGAATGTTATTGAATGCATCTTTTTTTTTAAGTTTGACTTCCGGTCATTCAAATATGCCTTGATGAGATGTTTCTCGGCCAGCAATTGGTTGATGTCTTCGGAATTTTCATCAAACCAGTTTTTATGTCTTCGGGGGGCTGGACCCAGGATTTCCATAGAAGTGTTGTAAATTATGTCCTTTAGGGCTCTCCACTCTGTTTCCATATCCTGTTTAGCTTCAGCATTGGGCTTGAGGCGGTCTTCCAGCATATTTTCAAACGACAGCTGCAGGTTTTTTGTTGTTTAGGCGGGTGACATTTAGTTGTTGCTGCTGTTGTTATTTTTTTTTTTTTTTTTTTTGCATTTTGCATTTTTACCCCTTGAGACGCCATGGTGGTTTTATATGTAGCTTTATTTTCGAGATAATGAGACGATGGTCTGTCCAACATTCAGCACAAAACATGGATTTTGTCACCCGAAGATCTTGTCTGTCACTCCTCCTGACGATGGCATAATCAATGAGGTGTTTTGAGCGAGGGTGCATCCATGATGTCCTATTTCTCGTGGGCAGACGGAGAACTGTGTTGGTGATCAGGAGATCGTGTTCGGCACAGGTCTGAAGGAGGGGTCCATTGCTGTTAGAATTTCCTACTCCGTACTTTCCAATGATGCCACCTTAAGAGGCGGTGTCCTTGCTTACTCTGGCATTGAAGTCCTCAAGTAGTATACGTTTGTCTCCTTTGGGAACAGATGTTAAAACATTGTGCAAGGCCTCATAGAAGTTATTTTTAACGTCATTTTCATTAGTCAAGGTTGGTGCGTAGACACTCACAAGGTTGCATGCTTCTTTCCTTTCAGCAGGGGTAACTTGATGGCCTGTCATTTATAGCCTTCGGAAATTCAGCTAGTTTGGCACCCAGGGTAGACCTAATGGCAAAACCCACACCGTATTGGCATCTTTCCTCGCTTTTCCTTCCACTCCAGAAGAATGTGTAGACGGCACCTACTTCACAGATTTGGCCTTCTTCTGCAAGTTGTGTCTCGCTCAAGGCTGCAATGTCGATGTTGTACCTTCCCAGCTCTCTCCCAATCAGTGATGTTCGTCTCTCTAGGCCGGACGCGCAGTCTCTATCAAGTAGGGTGCGTACATTCCAAGTTACGATTGTCAAGGGAATATGGTTTGCTCTTTTAGCTCTACCTGTTTTTACTGTTTGTATATCGACCGCAGTATAGGGTTGCCACCAACCGCGGCTAGATGGTTTGATAATGATGGAGCAGACAATGTTTAGGGCACCTTTACTAGCCAATTCCAAATGCTATGGAGGTGAGCAGTGATTTCCTATAGAGTGCTGCTCAGTAGCTCAGGGGGCTGCCGAATTCCACTGTCAGTAAAAGACGACCATATAGCCTAAACCGCCTGTGTGCAGATCTGTGACTACGACTGCCAGCGTAGGCTTGCCGCTTCGCCGCTCGCCCATCGCCATAGGGCTTGAGGTAATATATGAAGTTGGATGAAGAATGAATTGAGCGATTAATTGGATTAAAGTGAGGAAATGTTGAGCAATTCGTCGACCTCCTGAGTCCATCTGAGTCCAGTAGCAAGACAAGTCAAGATGACTGAAGAAGAATACAGGTGCAGTGTATGACAAGTGCGTTCTACGATACTTGCCTTGCTCATATTACAACGCTTTGCAGGCAGACGTCGTCTTGCCCGTTAAATCAACAACGATTTCTTCCGCGCAGTCTGCCGAGTCCTGTCTTCACATGTTGGGTAGGCATACCCTAGTTTACCGATTTGAGGATGCGAAATCGGCTATCCACGCCTGGTTTAGCAAGCCGATCACAGCTGTTGCCGAGAGGGGGGGGGGGGGGGTGTCACGGAAAAAACTGCAGTTTAGTGATTCCTTGATAACTTACATATTAAAATGCAATGAAGGAGGAGGGTTAACAATTGTGTACTTCATTCTGAGAGGAGGAATAAAATTAACGATCATTGACCTACGAATATAAAAATAGGATACAGGTACTCGCCGAGGTCAGTGGTTGCCGCTCGTATCGGCCGACGGGAAAACGAACGGAAATTCGGTGATCAGAGAATAGATTTCTTTGAAAAGCGACCAGCGATGAACGGAGGAACAGCGTAACAACGGAGAGAAACGAACAACTAACCACTACGTGATTTCACCGCTTTTTGATGGGCAGGATACGGCAAATTTGATTGTAGATCAAACAATCAACGGAGGATTGGACACTTGTTATAAATAGTAGCAACTGGGATTTCTGGTTAGTGTGTGTTCCAAACTGGGCTGAATGATCTATGCCTCCTGAGTGGGGAAAGAAATACACGTCCCTAATGGTTTAAAGAAGATGGGATATTAGTGTGTTATTCGCTAGTGTATTTCGATTCCAGGAGGATAAGTGCATATATAAGGTATTAATACTTTAGAGTAATAGTTTTAGCATAGGCAAATAGATGTGTGAGCATAGCGTTTACTATTGCTTTCTATTAGTGAATAGTTTAGACTTTGGTGAATTCATATGTCTTATGTTGGTGTTTACTTCGGAAGCCTTGTCATTATGGCTGGAGAAGGACACTTGCATAAGTAGTATTAAGTGGCAGACGCTTATCACTGGATCTGTTATACTTTTCACAGGTTCAAACTCCTATCCGGATATAGCAGAGAAGATAAACAGGCACAACGCAATCACATCCGAAAAAAAACTCCGGATGAACGAAGAAGAAGAAGAAGACACATACTTCTTGTGTGCTGGAAAAGCTTGGTTGAAAAAAAATTCAAGGCATTTCATTTGTGGGGAGAGCAAATACCCCAATAAACCAAGTAATAAATTAGACAGGATCAAATAAGAAATAAACTTTACTTTTAAAGGAACTTTGAAAAAGAAGATCCAGATAACCAAAGTAATAAGGAAAAAAGGAATATAAGTTTGCAGAAAGCAAAGCAAAATAAAACTACATACGTCTTGTATGCATAGACAATAGACAAGTAAAAACATTGCTACTCATAGAGACAATATGCTGAACTGTGGTGTGGTTTTTTTCAATGTTGGATAAATACTGTGATGAAACAGACCCGGGCGAAGTCATAAACTGACTGGATTATTATTACTGTACAGTGATCCAGCGATGAACAGTTTTGTTTCATTCAATAACGGATTTACCGTCAGACTCAAGAATACGGATCATCCAGGGTGAAACCTTTCCTGTTTGATGTGCTGTCCTGTGGTTTTGCATAATGAGTGGGCGAGATGTGACACCGCTGCTAGACATTACGAGTTCAGTCTTGCACCAACAATAGAATACACTATCAACTACGCTTACACAGTTCATACATACACCAGACATAGTTTTTATTAATAAATATTTTGTTTATCGTTGAAAGGAACTGTTGTCGGAGTATGTGTTGAGGGTATAATAGAGAGAGAGAGAGAGAGAGAGAGAGAGAGAGAGAGAGAGGAGAGAGACCGAGAGAGAGAGAGAGAGAGAGAGAGAGAGAGAGAGAGAGAGAGAGAAAGAAATAGATATATGGAAGGGAAGACAGAAGGGAGGAGTGTAGACAGAAGTCAGTCAATAATCCCAACAGATAATAAGTTTGAAGATGTGCTTGTTGATTCCACATTCCTCCCGGGAAAACAAGTGACATAATCGATCACAGCTGTTGCCGAGAGGGGGGGGGGGGCGTGTCCGCTGTCGTATGCTGAC
Source organism: Cepaea nemoralis (assembly GCA_014155875.1). NCBI lineage: Eukaryota > Metazoa > Mollusca > Gastropoda > Stylommatophora > Helicidae > Cepaea > Cepaea nemoralis. The sequence goes on from JACEFZ010016028.1 coordinate 12,599, forward strand.
AGCTTCTAGGAGCTGAATGTCAGGTTTGGACCAGTTGGGGATGTGCTCTGAAAAGAAAGTGACAGTCATCCTTACCAAAGGTACTACCAATTGCCTAACATCCCGTAACCCCCCCCCCCCACCCCCCCCCCCCCCCCCCCCCCCACCCCCTCCCCCCGATATTGATTGATATAATATTCCCATTGCGACAAATGCAATAAATATGCCATGAACAAAATCAACCACTGTTTATTGCCTTCATCGATCTCACAAAGGCATTTGATTTGGTCAGTCTTTAGAGTCTGTTCAAGGCACTAAAGAAGATTGGCTGCCCACCAACTTGTCTGTCCATTGTTGAATCGTTCCACACAGGCATGAAGGGTATAATCAAGTTTAGTGGTGCAACTTCAGAAGAGTTTAAAATCAAGAGTGGAGTTATGAAAGGTTGTATACTAGCTCCCACCCTCTCTGGAATATACTTTTCACTTCTACTGAAATATGCCTTTCGTGATCAAGATGGTGTTATATACATTCACTCACGCTCTCAGTTGGCGGCCTCTACAACGCTCGGAGTTTGAAGGCCAAGACCAAAATTAAGGGTGGGGGATGGGGGGGGGGTGGTACTGATCAGAGAGTTGCTTTTTGCAGATGATGCTGCAATTACGACCCACTCTGAGGAAGAATTACAACAGCTACTATCTGCATTCTCCAACGCTTGTACGCTTGTTCTGAATTTGGTTTACCAATTAGCAAAAAGAAGACATAGATTATGTCACAAGGTGCACATGGGGTACCATCAATCTTTAATGACGACGCCGAACTAGAGATAGTAGACCATTTTACATATCTAGGATCAGAGGTAAATAGCAAATTATCAGTAGATCAGGAAATCAACATTAGGATTGGCAAGGCAGCAACAACAATGAACAGGTTAACAAAAAGAGTCTGGGAGAACAGGAAGCTTACTGCCAAAACAAAAGTCCTTGTCTATCAGGACTGTGTTCTTAGTACTCTTCTTTATGGCAGTGAAGCCTATACAACTTTCTCACACCAAGAGAAAAGTTTAAACAGCTTTCATATGCGGTGTCTGCGAAGAATACTTGGTATTAAGTGACAAGACAAAATAACAAATATTGAAGTATTGGAAAGATCAGGTTGTGTGACGGTTTATTCCATGCTCAGTCTTCGTAGACTTAGATGGATAGGACATCTTAGGAGGCTGGATGATGGTAGAATACCAAAGGTAATCTTTTTTGGTAAATTACAGATGGGTAAGAGATCTCAGGGTCTGCCTCTACTACGATACAAAGATGCTAGAAAGCGGGACATGATTGATACAGCCATTGACAATGCTTATTGGGAGCAAGTCGCCGCTGAACGTGTTACTTGGAGGGCAAACATCAGAAATGGAATAAAGACAAAGGAGACAAATATTACAGATATGTCACACATCGAGCGTGTGAGACGTAAGATTGTTCATGATGGTAGAAATGACCATGTGTTTACATGCATCCACTTTGGACGAACATTTACAGCGCGAATTGGTCTTTGTGGCATGTTGGATGGAAAAGATCAGTACCCACAAGTGCATCCCCCGTAATCAGTAACGATAGAGAGTTGGGACTGGTTTCCAATATTAAAGTATGGGTATGTCAGTGGAATGTGATGTGACACGAAGGGAGTCTGGACGTCTAGAAGATTCCCGGATAAATTAAAGAACCACACTAATTTATGTCCTTCCCCAGGAGAATCAAATTTAGCTCTATAATCCCCCAATTGTATCTATTTCCCCAAACAGGTGAAAGAGTACAATAATAATTTAAGTATAAAGAGTTCTCCTAGATGGACAATTTGGAACCTGGGAGATTACAGTAGGATCAGTAGATTAAGCTGCCTACTAGTGTTTACCCAGCCACATGGTGTTCCAAATATTCAAAGTATGTTAACTAATCACTTAATTAAACATATAATGAACTTGAATAACATCACAAGTTAGTGAAGAAGAGGAAGGTTAAATTTCATCATTTAATTCAACCAAAATAATCTGAAGGCTGGAGGAAAGTTAATAAGAGGCTTCTCAAAATGAAATGCACAAACAACACATCAAGCATGCATGAATGTTATAAAAACATCAAGTACATTATGAGTGCAGTATTATATAAAAATGCTTTTCACGAAAAGACCTTTCAATCTTCCACTCCAGTAATGCTATAACATCCCTTATTAAAATGTCTGGTGTTGGGTAAAATGTCCATAAATGTCTGGTATACCACTATATTGAACAACGGTCCTATGAAATAATATGAAGCTGAGATCCAAACGAGTGGGTATTCAGTTCATTCATTGCTCGACGAGAAAGTCCATATTATAAGGATGACAAAAGTTCTCTTCGATTCAGATGGAACAAAATTTAGAATGAGATGGGTTTGAGTTTTCTGAGTAACTTGATTCACAGCTTGTGATTGCTGGAGATGATGGAATTGGGCAGATCTCACTAGACTGAGTTTCCATACAGGAGTGTTTCAGACTGACTCCAGGACAACCAGACATTGTGACGACTGATCCAACGCTCTGACAAAAAGCTGAGCTTTTCCATATTCATCCCAGACAAATCGTTTGCTTATATCATACTGGAATCATCCACGAAGCATCTCCTCTCTAGTAATACAAACATAATTCACCCATTCATATGTTGTTAAACTTAATGTCATGTTAAAGTCGACAAGAATGAAAAAGGGGTCAAAAGTTAGAAGGATGAAAAAGTGGAAGAATAAAGCAGTACCTAAAGGTGAGATCTATTGCCCCTTGTCTCTCCTTAGTGCTGGATCAGCTCTTACTTCATTGCTTTTATCTTCTGGTCCTTGCTGATAAATGTGATCTGAATGTGCTGGGGGTCTCACAGGAGATATCGACATCAGAGGAACAGACAAGGCATCAAAAGTCTTACAGGGAGCTAGATAAGCAGGCAAAGTCAATAGAATTAGGACATAGGCATTAATGATAACAGGATGACATCACTGATGTCATGAACATCAATGTTATTTGCTCATTATTCCAAATCAGGGTAGTGCAAGATTCTCCTTCTTCTTCTCCTCCCCCTCTTTCATCATCTTCTTCTTCTTCTTTCTTCTTCTTCTTTTGTTCGCTTTAATTAAGTTGTCTATATCTGCAATGTTGTCGCTTGTATAAATTTCATCGTCGATTTTCATTCAGTCAATGGAATGTAAAGCTTTGTTTTCACTTTTCTCTAGGCCAGATGATTTGCTTGATGTGACATTTCCGGGGATGTCTTGAAGTACGCTATCTGTTATCTGCGGTGCCAATCCGAATGTGCACATTGCTGATCTTAAATTATGTGTACCTGTAGTTGAAAGGTCCATAGTTTCTCATTCTGAAGCTCTGTACAATAAACAAAAAAGTCGCTTAAAAGTCGACAGGGTCGACTTCATTGCACCGGGTTTTATCCCATATGGCTAGGTCTCTTTCCGCAGCACGGAAAGCGTCGCACAAAGCACGAACTCCATAGCTTTTTAGCGACTACCCACAGGAGTCTCCGAAACATTTAACTCGTAAACCGAAGGACGCGGCCCGGAATCGAACCCACAACCTTCGGAGCACGAGTCAAACGGCTTGACCACTTCGCCACAGAGACTCCACAATCTGTACAATGATTAGTTTTGGTCTATCCATAATATAGTAATCGTCTCGTGCTGATTTTGTTTGCTTTTAGACTGATTGTATGATTCCTTTCTTGTGGTGGTATGTGACTGGCACATCGGTTTGTTCACCTGTTGCACCTTCATCAACTAGGTAGTGAACTTACTCTCGTTTCTGGACACTCCAAAGTGAGACGTTATGGCCACCTTACTCTTGCCAAGTTCAGACATTAGTGTCTGAAGTACTAAGAATTTTCTGGACTGAAGTGCCACAAGTCGTTATTGTGCGGCTGAAAGTAATACCACAGACTGTACACCATAATAGGGACATTGTTTGTTGCTATTTTAATTGCCTGGATTTTGGCATCATAGTTAGGACATCATTTTCCTGTTAGTCGTCTGGTCGTATCATTGGTATTATCTGAGTAGTCAATGGCCGCTCCCACTATGTCATTTCTAACATCCACAAATCTCGTGGCTAATCATCATCAAGAAAGTAGACTGGTTGGCTTGTCTGTGTTGTACACTGCTCTGTTCGTCCTTGTTGATCATTGCTTGTACGTGTGTATGTGTGTGCACTGTTGTTCTATATGACTCTCTCCAAGGGGCGTGAGTGTGTATGTGTTTATGTTGCATGTCCTTTGCAGGATGCAGGTTGATTTTGTTGGCAATTATATGTTCAGTAGTTAGCCATTGCTTTATGAGTTACATATTAACGGTTACGTTTAACTTAATGCCAGTGTCGTGATTGAACCTTCTACCTCGCCATCAGTGCAGCAGAAGTTTAAGAGCGAGGGATTACATCCTTATGACCATGTCGACTGCTGGAGTAGTGTCTAGGGGACATTAAACTGCAGGAAAGCCACTGGTTTCTTGTTTTCTTGGTGTATAAAACTGCGTATTTTCAACTACCCCGTTGCTAGGTATTGAAAATGTCTTCATAGAGTCTACCGCATACTGCGGAGCTTTTACGCTCCCGTTAACATCTTCCTTTTTTCCGCATTCACTGAGTGTTTGTGTCTGCCACTCCTTCTCCATTTCGTGTAAGTCTGGGTGCGTGACTGTGCACCTTTTCCAGCTTTTGTAGTGTGATATTTGGTGTTGAATACTATGCAAATTACCCACATTACAGGTATTGTGTATGCTCTGTTTAGTAATCATTACTAAGTAGTTTCCCATTGGTTCCTCATGTAGTTCAACACAGATGACAATGTTTTTCCTGGCTTAATGAAACACAAGCAAGATAAGATACAAGTAGGCCTAAAGGGTGCAAGCAGTTTTATAATGGTGTGCGAGCAGTTTTATAATAGGATGCAAGAACTTTTATAATGGGGTGCAAGCAGTTTTATAATGTCGTGTAAGCAGTTTTATTATGGGGTGCAAGCAGTTTTACAATGGGGTGTAAGAAGGTTTAAAATTGGATGCAAGCAAGTTTATAATAAGATGCAAGCAGGCTTAATGGGTGCCTGTGTACTTAAAGTAATGCAAAGAAGCTGAACAAGCTTAACTAAGTGTAAGGTGGGTTAATGGCTGTAAGCAGACTTAATCGTACGTAAGCAGTATTCAGCGGTATGATAGCAGACTTAATGAGATATAAGCGGATTTAACGTGATGTAAGCAGGCTTAATGGGATGCAAGCAGTCTTATTGTGACGTAAGTAGACTTAATGGGTCATAGGCAGGCATAATGGGATGCAAGCAAGGATAATCGGATGCATGCAGGCTTAATGGAATGTTTGCAAAATTAATGGCATGCAAGCAATAACAATGGGATGTTAACAGACTTAATGGAATGTTAAAGTTAGCTGTATATCCTTTTTACAGGACGTCGCAGTCAACTCCAGTATTGTTTCTTTTTTCTTACTGTTTTTGATCTCTTGGTAAATTTACTTTCAGAGCTTTGCCATTGCTTTTTGAATGACCGGTGCCCATACCATTTCGTAAAAAACCAACGCAAGGTGGTCTGTTGCCAAACCGCCCGCAGCTGTGTTACGAACGCAGTATGTAGGATTACGAACTGCGACCGTAACACCCTAGCCACGGAGCCGGCTAATGGAAGGTACGCAGACTTATTTGGATGGTAGCAGACTTAATGGGATGAAAGCAAACTTAATGTGATGTTATCATGCTTAATGGGATGTAAGCAGACTTAATGGGATGTTAGCGGGCTTGAGGTGATGTAAGCAGACTAAATGTAATGTTGCAGACTTAATGGGATGTAAGCAGACTTAATGTAATGTTAACAGACTTAATGAAAATGCATGCATAATTAATGGGATGTGTGCAGACTTAAAGGGATGTAAGCAGACTTAATTGGATGTTAGTAGACTTAATGGGAGTTATGCATAAATAATGGGCCGCAAGCAGTTCACTAGGGGCGCAAGAGAGATTAAATGAAATGTAAGAAAGTGTATTTCTTCCTACTACTGGAAGCAGGTGATAGGTAACATTGAAACCCGAACAATGATTGATAGGCAAGTATGCGCTCAACATGTAATTTGCGTTCCGAAATGTTGGTCTGTTGACAAGCTAGCACGTGAACCAATACCCAAGTGCATTCTGTAAATATCATACTCTAATCCGGTGAGTTGCCATCTGTTAACAAGACTTTGCAAATGCTAACTCTCTGGGAGGAGCAAAACCTGAACTTTATAAAATGAAGAACATCATATGCGATAAATCCATGTCATTGCGGGTTAGTGCAATATTCGTGCATTTTATACAGAACAAGTTAAACATATGAGTTTTAATAATGGACGATTAGTAAGCAATCTGGCCTAAGTGGTGTCAATTTTAATAAAATTATCCAAATTGCTCGGACAGCCAAAAGGAGTAATGTAAATGTTTTGAAAGAGGATGATACACAAAGACAACTTATCACAAAGATAAAAGAAAAACAGACAGTTGTCATTGTTTGGCCACAATACGTGAAGAGGAGTGCTTGTAATAAGTGGAAAGATTTATAGAAACAGAGACAGAGAAAAGCATCGAGAGAAGAATTCTGATAGGGTTTTCTGATGGTTCTAAATAGAGCCAGGACATGATGCATGCTGTTGGAGATAGTCAATTGTCGAGAAACCTGATCGTTCATGCCAGTAACCATGGCAACTGATGATAATGTTGATGGTTATGATAGTGAAAATGACTAATGTTCAAATAGAGAAAACGTCATTGCGGCTTAAAATGGTGAACATTAAATATCCGATTGTTATATTACTTATGTTATAGTTGCTAACATGCAGGTTTATCAACAGTGATCTGAATTCAATGACCATTATATTTATTTTTCACTTTTTTTGCGCTCGCTTTCTTTGAACTCAAGCGTAGTCCATACACACTACTTGTAGTAGTGGTGGACTGAATTTTCTGTGTGAATTAGCTTTCTCTATTAACAGTGTCCCTCGCCATCAGACGAACCCACTCCGACTTCAGAGGTACTTGTAATTTACGTCCCCAAGACAAGAACGATATGTCAACATTTTAGTCCAACTGTCCGGTGTAGAGGTTGAGCCCCTTACTTCGGCATCAGCACATCGGATGGTAAAGAATACGCGTTCATATCCATTCCGCCGTGCTGACCTATTATTGTTCACTTATTCCTGTGGGTAATGGGTCCCCTGAACGCAATCCCCTAAATCTCTAGGTTCTTTGCTGACAGGCGATGGTATGCGAAGCCAGAAAGTAAAAGAAAAACGTTAAAAGAGCTAAATAGCAAGAGGAGTTACCGACGGCCTAAAGCATAGCACAGAACACAAATTACGTAGATCCGGCGACAAACCCAGAGGGGTCTCCGATAAAACTGCACCCGAGAACCGAATGTCGTGATGAATACTTAACGCATGACTATACCAACAAACGCAACACATCTGCCTTATTTATTCATTCAATCAGTAGAATGTTCCTTGCGGAACCTCGCTCCCATAACAACCTTCCGGAAAACTTCTCGGCCATAAACAAGAAGTCCCGCGTCCGATACACCCATCTGGAGATCATCCGCCACATCCTAGAGCCGTCTCCTCTTTGGCCTTTCTCTTCCTCCTTCCCGGGCATATACCTCTCCATTATTGTTCTCTCCAAACTTTCATGACATTTCAAGTGACCAAAATATTTAAATTTTCTTTGTTTTATCGTCTTTAGTAGCCAACCTTCTTCAGTATTCAGATCTTGTTGTAATGGATGCATTTGTTCTTTTCTGTATCCAAATTATTCTTAGAACTCGTCTATAACGTTTATTTTCAAAGGCATTTATGCGCTGTATAGCATTGTTTAGTAAGTGTATCTGTCTTATAGTAGAGAGAAATGTCGAAAGACTTAATGAGACACAATTCTGCACAGGACAAACCACAGGATGATGATGATGATGATGATGATGATGATGATGATGATGATGATGATGATGATGATGATGATGATGATGATGATGATGATGATGATGACGAACTGCGTTTGCCACGTTCTTGTTCCTTGCATACTATCTGCTAGTAGGATGCTCAGTGGGAGTTCCGTTACATCGACCAGACATCATGTCGCATACTCCACAACATTGTAGCCAATATCGATTCGAGATCATGTTGGTATTTCTCAGTCTCAAGTACTTTAAAAGACATGTAGCTGTGACCATGGTGACAGTACGCTCACAACTGTCGCAGCATGAATGCGAACATGTTTCACAAACAGCGTATGGGAAGTACAGCCGGTAGGAAAGCAAGCTGGTCGACTCACGTTACTTTTCTGTGATCTAGTATTTCAGGGTCTAACACGTTATATATCTACAGAGTAAATGATCGGTACTAAGGAACATAGGAAAGTAGCAGCAACCGGCGAACCGCTTGCTACAATATTACGTCACGTGAACCGTTCATACACCAGCAATATGGGACTACCTGAAAATCCCCAGTATATCTAGAGAAATCTGTAACAGGCGACTGAATCATGCATTCATAAATACTTTCGTTAACTTTATCGGTTCATGTAATGTGTTACATTAACTCACAGAATACTAAATATCACAATAACTCCTTCGATTTCGATGTGTTTTTATTTTAATTCAATGAAATCTACTGAATTATGAATTATGCATTTAAGAATCGATATCTCTACACTCAAACATTCCACATATACCAAATTATCACCAGTCCCCAGTTATTCATCCATGTTATCAGTGGCTTTTATTTCCATGACTACGTTCTTTACCCACATTATCATCATAATCATGTGCCATACCGGTAAGCATGGGCGGTCATGTTTTGCCATATCATTCGATCACCAGAATCGTGGATCAGCTCAGTGTTCTTGTATCGACCATACCGTGTCCAAGCCATCCAGGTATTTACTTCTCTGCCCTCCCCTTGTTCTCTTCCCCTCGATTTTGCCAGTTGTCACCAAGTTATCTAATTTATTTCTTCTCATAATGTAAGCAAAACAGTGTGACTGTCTACATTTAATTTCTTTAATTAGTTTATGGGTTTCATTTGTTTCGTGTAGGACTTGGTCATGATTTTTTCTGTCTATCCATGGTATTCTTTGCATTCTCCTCAGAAACCACATTTCCACAGTCATTAGATGTTTTCAGCTTGTCTGCTCATTGTCCACTCTTCACATCCATATAAAAGCACATGTTCTACGTAGCACCCTAACGCTCTTTTTCTCGTTGCAAATTACATCTTTTTATTGGTCAGTATGTTTTTCATCTTGCGAAAGGCTTGTCTTCGCCATGTCGATTCTTGTTCTAATCTCTTCAAGGCATCTCCCATCAGATGTTATGACTGTTCAGAGATAGTTGTACTGATTCACTTATTTAAGAATATTCCCATTTACTTGTATATTACATTGTGGTATTTCCTTCAACATTATCAGCAGTTCCCACATTTTCAACCAAGCCATCTCCATTCCTTCCCAGACAAATCCCAAGCAATTCTAATATTCACTTTTTTTTATGAAACTGGGTAGACCGCAGAGCCGTCTTGGTGGGAAAGAATACTCCTGCCTCTGGCGGATTTAGAACCCGTCTAAATCGTTGTTTGCGTTTTTAATGCCTCCCTCCTCTGCCCCTATCCCCTCACCAAAAAAAAAAAAAAAACATTATACTATTACGAAATGATACATGTATCTCTCCCAGTGACTACATATTAATGCTGAGACCAGAATATTCCCCTAAGACCAGGCTCCCAGTTCCCAAAGTTTCTACTTCGCTGCAACAGTAACTAAACCCCTGATTAAACCAGTCGGTCTTCATTCAATGTACTCTTGTTACATTAATATCTGAGCCTCTGGAGAATTTTGTTAAAATATTATTTGTACACGTGGATTCTTTCTGTCGGGCCACATTCGACGGTACAGTTGTGACGAGGGTAGGTCAGCGTTTCGGTGATGTGAAGTTTATAATCGTGATACTAAAGTCAGTGAAAGACTATCCTGACAAATATCGTAACTACTTCTGAAATGTAAAGTGTTGAATTTGGGGTAATATACTGTATATAACCAGACACTCACTTGTCTGGAACCCACAATGCTAATGACATAGTGGGAGACCTAAGAACACGGAGAAGAGAATTGAAAAAAGAGATGAATAATATGGGGAAGACATAGAAGAATTGTAGAATTGTAGAAGAAAGGTGGTAGAATTGGAGACTGTTGATGACTTGGTTGAATTGGAGAGTGTTGTTGACTTAGTTGAAGATCCGGGAAAATGTTGGTAACATCTTTGAAGAATTGTAGACTGTTGATGACACGGTTGAAGAAGTGGAGACTGTTGATAAAATGGCTGAAGAATTCGAGACTGTGATAACATGGTTTCAGAATTGGTGGCTTGTGATGACTTTGTTGAAGAATTGGAGACGGTGGATGACTTGGTTAAAGACTTGGAGACTGTTGATGACATGGTTGAAGAACTGGAGACTGTTGATAACATGGTTGAAGAATTGGAGACTGTTGGGGACATGGTTGAAGAACTGGAGACTGTTGATAACAAAGATGAAAAATTGGAGACTGTTGATAAAACAGTTCGCGTTGACTAAACAATCCAGGCGGCCTTAATTCCTCAAACTCAAGACCCCGCTGTCTACACCGCAAGGTACTATCGGCAGTAGATGACAGCATGAGTATGTGACTGTCGGAAGAACTATAGAGTTCTTAGTAGTGGTTGTCGGGAGACACTAAGCATAGGACGTAAATTGAAAATCGCCAAGATCAGTCGTTTTTGCCCCACACTTACTCGGCTAGTTTGCATGGAATGTAATTATAGGTATAGCTTTAAAATAAAATATATGCTTCTCGTTAATTAAAATTTTAACTATTTAAAATTAGATCATGTAAAGTACTTTAATTCACTGGCATGCCATAGAAAATCGTTCGACAAGCCACGCATGGCACGCGTGCCGTAGGTTTCCGCCACCTATACCTGTAATAGAGTTTCCGGCAAACGTTATTGCTGTGAGGAGACTTTTAAAATTGCAGTATATGCAATGTACTGTTGTTGTTTGTTTTTCATTGCTCAATCTGTACATGGAAATACAAGTCACATGAGACGATTCTCTGAGTTTTGTTTCTTTTCTTTGCAAGTTTTAATTATGTTCAATATGTGTTAATTTATTTCACATATTAATATCATTTGCAACATACCTCACCACGAGAAGAGTGGGAAATAAATCAGTAAAAACAAAACCCCAAAAATTAATTGATACTATGAGAAAAAGAAAACCATTTACATAGCATTAAAGGTGTTTAGTTAAGAAAATAACGTGTGCTATTTTTTACCCAGCACAGTAATTCATGTTTGTTTGGAAAATATGTATCCAGCCTGTGATTGGATCAGACTATCACCATTTCTCGCTCACATACAGACGACGCAATATTGACCAAAGTCGGGGAGAATTTCTAATGTGTTAGCACTTTGTGTTAATTGTGTTCTCTGTCTTGATGAATGGTTCTCAAACGTTACTTTCGCATGGCGTTTCAAGGCTAGACAGTTGCTTGCATGGTCGATGGTCATGGATACAAATTCGCATTAAGCAAATTTTAGAACTTGCCACATTACCAATCAACTCAGTGTTATGATATCGAACCTTACAACCAATATTCAAAAACCAAGAACTAATGAATGTACACGTTTGCAAAATACAGAAAGAAAGATGGACCAAAATACAAGAATGTGGAAATCAATTGTGGTTTTACTTTCACAGACAGAAAAAAAAATTGACTGAGCGGATTATCAACGCGTGTGACGACAAGCAGGTTTCTCTTACGCTCCATCACAGACGTGCCAGTCTGTCGATACGTTGCCGCACTTCCCCCTCGCCTCCGTGCATTCTAACAATTGCTCACGTTCCCAATCCGCACTCATCATTATTTACCACTGTTCCGATTTTTTTTTTTTTTCGGTTAAGAAATTAGTGTTCCTATTTTTTTGTTTCGCAACTTGTTACATTCTTAAGATGTTTCTTTCTCTAAAATTGGAATGAGGAAGTGGATGAAGTTCTGTAATGTGAATGACTTTGCACTTTAGGAACTCGTTTTCATCAGTGCATTACTTATTCCTTATTCTAACTGATGTTTCAGTTCTGCATGTATCCCGTAAGCATCTTATCGTATCATTTAGCAATACATGATTTGATTAATAGAGTAGCCACGCCGCTATGTCCTATGTACAATCAACGAGTTTCACGATTTACCAACATACTAGTTGAATGTTCGAAATCAGCTGCAGACAGTTTCAGAGCAGGCCGTCTTGCGCTGATGTCGATGGTGTTAGCATCTATCATTAAGAAACCAATGGCAAACTATTGAACGTAAACGTTGTCTAGTAACTCACAACCAGCAAATGAATGCGGGGATTGAGGGCAACGTTCCCAGGCCAGAGCGTCTCCTGGAGCCATAGTAAGCATGCAAAAGACACGTTTACAAACTTTAAAGCGCATTGGGCATACGTTGCTAGGCAAATTATTTTATACAACAATCGAATGCCGTCGCCTTTACTTCGCATAACAATTCATGGTCTATTGGGTCGACGGGTCGACCTGAAAATTAGCCCCTTAGCAAGAAGCTGCTGTGGATATTCCCCAAGACAGTAATGCTGAATGTTCGAGGCCTCCAGTACACGGAGGAATAGCTTGTCAGTATTGTTTTTTTTTTTCTATAGTGAACGACGAGAACTGGCATTGAGCCAATTTTCGACCGCGCTTATGCCATTTTCAGTGTCATGCGTTACCATGACACCAACACGCCCGTTCCGAAATCTATTATTCTCATAATTTAATAAAAATAATGAATGGTGTAATATTTTAATAATGTGAAAACACACAGCAGTTTAGAGGTATGTTCTTCTATATGTATATAAATGCTGAGCAATGAGTATTGAAATGATGAGGAAAACTGGAGACTAAAGATGTAGATTGTGAGAAGAGTGCTTATATTACCGTAGACAGTCGCGTTGTTCAAGATCAAATGCTTACTACCGTATCAATATAGCTAGGAAACAGCGAAGAGTGGAAGAGCTGAGTGAGTTCGGTAACGTGTCAGTATGAATGAACAGTGCGCTTTAAACCAAGTGTGACAAGAACATCAATAACAAACAAGAGACACTGAAGTCAAACCGAGAAACAGAGAATCAAATCGACATAAGATGTGAAAACTTCATGTACATATGATATGCGAACCACGTGAACATAAGATGTGAAATTCACGTAAATATAAAGGGAGGTGGAGATTTACAGTCGAGAGGATGGCTCCTTAGCAATGGTGTTTATCCCGTATGGCTCGGTATCTTTTCGCAATTCGTCACAGCGAGTTTCGTAACTCCAGCGACGAACTCAGTTGTCTCCGAGAAATGTGCACTCCAAAATCAAATTACCGAGTCCAGACACGAACCCAGGGCTTTCAGAACCCGCGGCCACTAAATCACAAACAATCCACCATGTGAACATAATATGTGAAAATCAGGTGAGCAATAGATATGACCGTCGCGTTAACGTAAGTTATGACAATCAAGTGAACAATAGATATAACAATCACGTGAACTTGTCAGATGTATATACAATCTGTCCACACAGCCACAACGAATAATTCAACTAACCAGCAACTTGAGATCTTGCATACCCATGTCTACAGACTCTGAAACTCCTACAAGAACGTCAATATAGCACACAAAATAAAAACATCACCATTCATTTCACCCCAGCGTGGATGTCTCTATTGTGGTTTGACCTTCCTACGCTTCCGACGACGCCATCGCGGATATTGTCATGCTTTGGTGTCTGTGATGAAACCAAAACAGTAACAGGGTGTTTGCGGTCTATTACAGCGGCTCGACTTTACTGTACCGGGTATACACCATATGACTCGATCTCTTTCGGTAAAGCAGTTTGCCGAAAGCGTCGTACCGTGCACGAACGTCCTTGCTCCAGCGACGAACCCCATGAGTCTTTGAGTCTTTGAGGAAATTGCACCTGTGAACCTAATAACTGAGTCCGGTAACGAACCCATGACATTCGGAACGTGAAGCAAGCGGATTAACCATTTGGCCACGAAGACTCATAACCCCCCCCCCCCCCCCCCCCCCAATAATCCCCCTTTTGTGTCTTCATCCAAGTGGCAGCCTAAATTTAACACGAAGACCCCCACGATGTGAAAATTGTGTAACAGGAAGACCCCCAAGATGTAACAATTGCACAAAATTGTAGTACTTTAACACAAAGATTCACCCTCCCTCCCTCCCCCCCCCCCACCCCTTTTTTCGATTTGAAAATTGGGTAACTTAAACACAAAGACTCCCCACGGTGTGAAATGTGCATAACTTTAACACAAAGACTCCACTATGTGATAGTTGTCTAACTTTACATTTAAACTTTTCGAGTATCAACATCAGTTGGTCAGTGGGAGACCTGGTGATGTAGTGGTCTAATCATGTCACTTCACCGCTCCCTATTCTCAGCAATTCTATCCAAATCAGTGTTAAGCCTATCCCCCAATGCTCTTGCACATGCTTATGTGATGTGATTATTCTGATGTCTTTTTCTTGGATTGTTTTCTCTCCAGTATTTTCATTAGTATACCCGAATGTCTCATATTGTGGTAGAGGTAAGACACTCTACTTTGTAGGCAATATTATTTAACAATAGGAAGGAGCAAAACATATTAAACTGGAGATGGAAGTCGACTTGACTAAAAAGATTTAAGCGCTCGCGCTTAAACTCCCGGTGCGTTGATGACGGGATAGTGGGTTAAAGCCACACACCGATCAGATGAACTTAAAAGTTGACTTATCGTTCTTGTCTTGGAGTCGTTAATTACACATTGCTCAGAGTTTGGAGTACGTTCGTCTGGTGGCGGTCGGCACTGGTAATAGGGAAAACCGACCCGTATACATGACCCAGTGCACAAATCTCTAGGTAGTGACAACTAGTAGGGATAGCACGTCTGTGGGCTACACTTGTGTTCGGAGAGAGAGAGAGCCAGCGAAGGTGACGCCATCTATGATTAGGAAAAGCACAATTGATGGCGCTGCTGCCGATATAAGATTAATTATTACTTTTAAAGGAACGTGCATGTCCCCATGTTTGGTGGAGGATTTGTCTGTCTCTCGGAGCTTCACAAATGGCTACACCCTTGCGTAGTGATGAACGCCACGAATGTCGGTCTTTAGCAGCAGTCTCCTAAATGTTGTGATGAATTCCAACAGCTTTTAGTGAAATCTTCAGGATGTCTTTACAGCGTTTCCTCTAGCCGCCTTGGGAGTTTACCACAACGCTGCTCGCAGTAAATATGTATATAGTACAGATAAAGAACTCTTGTCCACGTCTTGAGACCTTATGGGTACATAGCTAACCTCATACTTTTATAGACCAATCAGCACCTGCTAGATCAGGTGTGTCATACTCAATCACACAGGGGGCCGAAACTCAAATCACACGTAAGGTTGCGAGTCGAACAGGATAAACAATCAATAAGCCGAAAATTACATCTTTTTTTAAAACATTAATATAAATTAAAACAGAACAAAAGTTTTAATAATAAAATATCATTGGTATACACATTTTCACTCTTATGTCAGTTTGTCAAGGCACGATGTTTGACATCCTTTCTTGGCTACAAGTTCGTTTATGTGTGAAGTAATGTTCTGCATCATTGAGATTCTCATGATGAACTGCAAGTGTTCATCAGTGAGACGACTCCTGTGTGATTTTTTTTTTTTTTAAATCCTCATCACAAAATACAGCTGCTCACACAGATATGTGCTACCAAACATGCTCAAGGTTCGGGACGCATGTAGACGACGTCGAGGCATCTCTTCAGGAATGAAACGAGTGAAATGTGCTAGGTCACTATAACGAGCATCCACTCATTACACAACTTTTATTTTCACTTATCCTGATCGAAGCGAGAAAGCTCTCATGTTGCCTATCATTCGGCAATGCTGCTAATTAGAAAATTTGATTTGCACTGTATATCGTGATCATTAAAGAAATATCTTTGCCTATAATTCTCTCTCAGGCCGAATATATTTGTACGTCGGTTGAGACCTCTGGGGCCTGATATGATTGTACGCCGCGCCTGATGTGGCCCGCGGGCCTTGAGATTGACACATGTGTGTTAGATGATGACGTTTTCATTAATAGTTTCAAATTGTTAATTACTTTCCGCGTGTTTTGAAAATGAAAAAGGTGTAATACGTCAAACACAAACCAATCAAGGAGACATTTACATCCATTGGCACCTTGCGGTCTTGACAAGACGATATTTTGTTACATTGTGCTTCAAAAAGGCTTAATAACTACAACCCATGGCGGTGGCGAGTGTGACTGTTAAGGCCAATTCGCTGCTGTAAATGTTCGTTCACAGTGGACGACAATATGAACACATGGTCATTTTCACCATCATGCATCATCTTACTTTTCACACGCTCGCTGTATGACTTATCTGAAATAATTTTCTCTTTTGTCTTTTCTGATATTTGCCCTCCATGCAACACGTTCAGCTGCGACTTGCTCCCACTGTGCATTATCAATGTCTGTATCAATCATGTCCTGCTTACACACATCTTTGTATCGTAGTAGAGGCCGACCCTGAAATCTCCTACCCAAATTCACCAAATTCACCAAAAAAGATGTCCTTTGGTATTCTACCATCATCCATCCTCTTAACGTGTCCTATCCATCTAAGTCTACGAAGACTGACAGATGTACATACCTAAGGCGCATTCCATATATGGTGTTAGATTAATATATTTATAGATCAATCGGTACTCTGTGTGTGAAGTGATGAGTATCTCGCCGGCCGCCTTTACTTCCCCCAAGATCTTTCATGGTACCCACTACAGCTGGATCGACCTGGGAGGCCGGACTTAATGTGTAAAATGCTGTCTGTTAGTAGTCAGTTAGTCGCGGTTCCAATTTCACAGCAACGGGTCGTCCCCATTATGCTTCGTTCCTGTGCCAGTGAATATCACACAAAACGCTCCCCACTGCCCAATGTGAAAAGTGAAAAAGACAGGAGTCTCGATAAACAACAGCCCGCACAAATACACTGTGTATAATGCCGCCGCCAGAATGTCAACACAATAGTCCCCCACAAAACACCCAGTTCATCTCTGATGGAATCGGCAGTCATTTTCCCATCTGGATCTTTCCTAGATGTTCACCCACACATTCCACGAAATTACAGTTCGTCGTCGATGGTAGTGGCAGTCAACCAGAAGCCCAGAAGCCCAGCAGCCACGCATTTCTGCATAAGGCAAAACCCGGTAAACTCTGGGACATAGCCAGCTGCCATCGCTCCGAACATGCAGTCACGTTCCAAAACACCTCGGGCAGATTCAAAAGCATTTCACACGAAACTCACAGCTCACAGCGTCGTGCCACTCACTTTCTCAGGCGGAACCACCAAGCCTCCTTAGTCGCCTCTTACGACATGCACGACACGGATTCCAACCATAGCCACCGGACCGTCAGGCATATTCTAGGCACTCCGCTACCCCTCCCCATTATTGGTGTAGTGTATAGTTATGAAGGAAACAAGTAGCGTGTGAAAGTTACTAGCCAAGATTCCTGGCTTCCCTTTACCGACTGTCAAATACTTCCTGCCTAACCTTGAAGAGTTAATATCTACAGTTTCGTATTGTTTCACTAAAATAATTGCATTTCCTTTATAGAGTGTTGTAATTAACCCCAGGCTGATCTTTTATGCTCCGTGGCGAAGGAATTACAGACGCGGTTAGTGATCCCGCATACCCGCTTTCGAAACACAGCTGCGCGCGATTTGGCAGCAGATCACATCGCGTAGTTTTTTTTTAACGAAATGGCATCAATGCCGGTCGTTCATAAAGCAATGGCCAACTACTGAACGTAAACTTGCCAAGACATCACGACAGCAAACAAATGCTGGCGTTGACTGCAACGTCCTGTAAAGGATATGCAACTAACTTCTTTTTTTTCCTATCTTCCAGGCAATTTTAGGTCCATATTTTGCCATGGCTTTCTAAACGAGAGATCAGCGTTGAAGTCCAACTCAATGGCGTGTAGAGCGAAGACACAACCCCGCCATTTGCACACAGGATGTTTAAGCGCCAGCGCAATAAACCACTCGGCCACGCTGACCTCTACAGTTTCATTAGATAATAGAAATTCGTGAAACACAGACCAAACTGTTGAATACCTAATTTATATATAGAGCATGTGGACACGCCTTTATCCGGGAGGACTCCCGTGGAACTATACAGGTGTACACAAAGTACGACTCACAGTCTAGTCGGTGTTTCTGCTTTACTGGGAGGTGTGCCTAATGTTATTTAGATTGGCAAAAAATGTTATGTCTTCCTTTATTGTGCCACTGATGTATTTCTTTGTTCCACCATATAGCATTACTACACTTCCCTTATGATTGTTTACCTTTTCTGGAGCCTGATTCTATGCTTTTATTAGTCCTGGAACTCGCGCATTTAATGTCTCGACTTCCAGTTTATGGAGATTTGTACTCAGCCATCTCATTTGTTACCTACGCGTGTTCAATTACGCTGTCTTTTTTCCCTTCTTTATGTCTTTGTTTGTGTGTTTGATTATTTGT
Organism: Cepaea nemoralis; assembly: GCA_014155875.1. NCBI lineage: Eukaryota > Metazoa > Mollusca > Gastropoda > Stylommatophora > Helicidae > Cepaea > Cepaea nemoralis. The sequence continues at coordinate 31,287 of JACEFZ010016028.1, forward strand.
TTGTGTATTTAATCTCTCATAACTTTGTCTGGGAGTAGATGTAACGCTGTTAGCATTGCATATTCTGTACTATCAAAATTTGTTGTCGTGAGCCGTTTGATTATTTTAAGAGGAATATACGTCGTGGTATAATTACCCAGTTACCTGGCTTATTAAAGCTAATCACATAAACATTACAGGATGTCGCTATCACTTCCAGTATTTATTTTCCTAATTTTCTAGGCAATGGTTCATTGAGTAGTTTGCCATTGGCCGGCGTCTGTGGCACACTAGTTTGCCATTGGCCGGCGTCTGTAGCTTAGGAACAACAGATGTGTTTTACAATACCACAAACCGGGCTCAAAATCATCCGCAGGCAGTTTGGAAGCAGACCACATTGCGTTGATTTTGATAATGCTATGAGCGTGGGAGGTTCAGAAAAGGTCTACAAGACCAGGAGTGAAATGCATCTGGAGACACCTGGTGGGCATCGCTAGAGCCTCAGAGTTCGTGCTATAGTATGTCCCGCAAAGAATGCCGTCATTCACAATCAATTATTTTGAAAACTGTCTGTTGCATCGTTATGAAATTTTTCCAGCCGTCTTATATTTACCCCCACACATGAATGTCTTTGATAGGTCCAAAAACAACTTAAATCATCGAAAGCGGTGACATTTCTTTGATCTTTTGCTGAAAAACTAGTGATTTCCCGCTAACAAATTTATGTTTATAGTAATGAAAGCCCCGTCAATTCAGATGACACACAAGGCGTATCCGGATTCGTATGGGAGTGGGTGCAATGAAAGAAGTAGCTTAAAATCGACAGGGTCGGCTGCATTGCACCGGGTTTTTATCCCATATGGCTCAGTTTCTTTCCGCAGCGCGGAAAGCGTCGCACAAAGCGCGACCTCCGTACCTCCAGCGACGACCCTCGGGAGTCTCCGAAAAAATGCACTCGTGAAATGAAGGACGCGGCCCGGAATCGAACATACAACTTTCGGAGCCCCAGTCAGACGGCTTCACCACTTCACCACGGAGAATCCCGAGAGGGGTTCTATGTGTAATATTAGTAAAGACAGAGAATTTACAGAGGCATGGGGTAAATAATTTGTAAATTGACAGAAAAGTAGAAGGAATATATTTCTTACCTTAATTTTCATTTCCTTCTTGTTTCTTCAGCTGCTGGTTAATACTGTGTACACAGGTATTCGTGTTAGCTTTTTATATTGAGTTCGTGAATAGCTGTGCGTTAATGTGCGTATGGAGTGACCAGAAATAATACCGCAATTTAATCATCATGTTTCCATTTTTAAGGATCTGTTCAGCTGTCTGTGTAGTTTGTTCACACGTATACATAGGTGACAGACCCGCTTTGAGCCTTCGTGAAAGATTGTCTACTCTGCTGTTTACCGTTCAGAGACGGAACATGTTTACCTGTTTTGCACTGTGAAAATAGTTGTCAGTGTCTCTGTAGTGGGCTTTCTTCTTAACGACCAAGATGTTGGTCCTGTTTTCATTGAAGTTTATAGATTGATTTGTATACACGTGTGTTGTCCCCTAATTTGACAACGTGTTCGCTCCCACGTTTCTTGTTATGCCACAATATGTCAGTTTCCACCGCAATATTACTCTTCTGTTGGTATTCATTGCGTTTAGTGTGTGTGTGTGTGTGTGTGTGTGTGTGTGTGTGTGTGTGTGTTTTCAGTACAGTTGTTTGTCACCGCTGAGGGCTTGCGGAATTGAAAATTCATCACTATGAAATACATACTGTTGCCATTGACATTATGCGGATGCTGTAATGTTTAGGGGCTGCAATTCTTCTGAATATTTGTAACAAAATATCCCAGTTGGTGTGCACGTGGATTAAGGTCTGCGATCTGCTCAGACCTTAATCTGTGTCGGACGATTCCAGTAGGTTGATGACTGCTCTCGGTTGCATAAAATTCAATCCATCCTTTCCCCAATAATCCTCTTTCTCTTTCAACACATGGTCCTCACATTTTTTCAGTAACTTTTATCATTATTTAATAGCGCGGACTGGATTAGTATCCTGACGTCAGACAATTTGAATATAGTATTGTCAGCTGCCACCTGTCCTTTAATTTTAGCCCACACAAGTTCTATAGGGTTAAAATGAGTATGGTTCGGCGGAAGACTCAAGCACCCATGACGATGCTCTTCTATCAACTAACAACACTATCGTCGATTTGATATTTATTGCTTTTTGGCGTCTGTTTTACAAGGGACAACAATTCTAGCTAGAAATAAGTTTCTTGAAATGGTATGTTATCCATTCGGAGTCATATCTTTATTGCTTCCGTTGTGCTCGATGCTGTACGTATTTTGTCTTCTTGGGAAACAACATTGATATCATGCATTGTCCATAATTGGACACGACTGTCTATCTAGGGATGGAGGCACAGTATTCTCGAGCCAATTTCTAAATACATTACCATTTATCTTATTATGATAATCTCTATTGTCTGTATGCTTTGATACGAACACAAGCCCAGCATTCTGTTGTAAGCCATTATGTGTATTACCAGCATGGGCCATGACCAAAAGCTGTCCTATACTACTGGGCACATGTCTCTTTATCTGTCCATCCACTGATTGTCATTCCTTATCACTTGTGTGGTGCGCATTGATCCACATTTCATCCAAACACACTATGCTATAATTTTCTTGGCGCATTTCCCTTATTTCACATAGGTATCTGCTTCTCATTGCTCCTAAATGCGGTTGCTCGCAAAGGTTATTTCTACCGCCCTTGTACTTTCAAATAGTGAAGATAATGTCCTTATAATTGTCCACAAAGTTGTTTTGAATAGCTCTATGTTATTGTTCTTTCTGAACCAAACCTTAAGTTTTCTTACAATCCCTGTTTCTTTGGCATCCAGCATTTTTATAATGCTGGATAATCCTGGATATAAAATCCAAAATTTTTATAATTTTAGGAATCTCCGTGGCGAAGTGGTCAAGCCTTTTGACTCGGGCTCCAAAGGTCGTGGGTTCGATTCCGAGCCGCATCCTTCGGTTCACGAGTAAAATTTTTCTGAGACTTCTGTGGGTCGTCGCTAGAGATGCGGAGTTCGTGCTTTGTGCGATGCTTTCCGCGCTGCGGAAAGAGACCGAGCCATATGGGATAGAACCCGGTGCAATGAAGTCGACCCTGTGGTATATAAGGGACTTTTTAAAGGATTTTTATAATAGCTCGTCTTATGACATCTTTGTCAAAGCTTTCGACGAAATGACCGTTTACTCAAACCCAATGCATGCATTGTTCTTTTTTCGGAATTTGTAATAGTATAAAACAGTTTCCTGCGATCAGCTCCTTGACAAAAATATGTGTACAACTTCATAGTGTATAATTTCGCATTCAATCCCATTGAAAAATATTCACACATTTCAATGTTAGCGATAAGTGGTAAGATTTAAAAAAAAAAAAAACATATTAATCAGGTTTCATGAAATAACCCACATTTTGAGACACCTCTGAATGAACAGTCCCTGTTTAAACAACGCGTGTAGTTGGCATAAGGAAAATCCCGTGAAAAAACAAAGAACAATATTCAACACTGTGCGCTGATTGTCTGGCTACGCAGTAATACATTTAAAATTATGAATTTCATCTCAGACCCGTAAATTATATACCGCATATAAACAAACTTTGAAATCTGCTGTAAAATCTCCAGAAAAAAACATTTTGTTGAGTGGACATAATGATAAGGTTATATACTAAATCTCATAATTTTCCCTCAGTTGGTTACTGAGATATGGATGTTTATATTGGGGCCAAATAAAAACAAAAAACGTACTATATGTGCGATACTCTCAGCAGGCGCTTGCCGTTCTGCAAAGGGAGACCGAGCCAGATTTAGTGAAAACCAGTTGCCAGGAAGTATAACCTCTCGCCTTGAACCCTTGAACTTTGATTTTCATAAGTCACTTGCAATGATCTGTAGTTTTTCAAATATTAGTAGGTTTAAATCCATCCATCCATCCATCATGTGCCATGCCGGTAAGCGTGGGCGGTCATGTTCTGCCATCTCACTCGATCAACAGAGTCGTGGATCAGTTCCGTGTTTCTGTCTCGACCATGCCACAAGGCCAAGCCATCCAGATACTTGTTTCTAGGTCTTCCCCTTGGTCTGTTCCCCTCGATCTTACCAGTTGTCACCAAGTTCTCCAAATCATTTCTTCTCATAACATGCCCAAAAAATTGTGACTGTCTACGTCTAATGTCTCTGATCAGTTTACGATCTTCATTTGTTTCTTGAAGGACTTGTTCATTGGTCTTTCTGGCTGTCCATGGTATTCTTTGCATTTTCCTCAGAAACCACATTTCTACAGCCATCAGATGTTTTTCAGCCTGGCTGCTCATTGTCCAAGCTTCACATCCATATAAAAGTACAGGTTCTATGTAGCATCTCAACACTCTTTTTCTAGTTTCAATTGACATCTTTTTATTGGTCAGTATGTTTTTCATCTTGCTAAAGGCTACTTTTGCCATGGCGATTCTTGCTTCTAATCTCTTCAAGGCATCTCCCTCAGATGTTATTACTGTTCCGAGATAATTGTACCTATTCACTTGTTGAAGAATATTCCCATTTACTTGTATATTACACTGTGGTATTTCGTTCTTCCTAGTGACGACCATAATCTGTGTCTTTTTACAATTTAATTCTAACCCTTGTTGTTCACTGTGTGTAACAACCACATCTACTAAATTTTGCAGGTCCTGTTCATTGTCTGCAATCAAGACTGTATCATCTGCATATCTAATGTTATTGATGCATCGTCCCCCAATGTTGATTCCTTCCATATTTTCAATATTTCTGAAAATATTTTCACTGTACAGGGAAAACAGATCTGGAGACATTACACATCCCTGTCTCACACCTCTCTTAATAGGCTGATATTGGCTTACTTCATTATCAACTCTTATTGCAGCTTGTTGTTTCCAATATATGTTTTTACAAGTCTAAGGTCTTTCCCATCAATTTGTAGATCTTCAAGCATCCTTATCATGTTGACATGTCTCACTTTATCAAAAGCCTTTGTGTAGTCAATAAAGCAAAGGTGTAGATCTTTGTTTACTTCTATAGAACGTTCGATTACGGTTCTCAGTATATACACAGCATTTACTGTACCCTTGCCTACTACAAACCCACATTGTTCTTCTCCTATTTCAGGTTGTATTTTCCTCCTAACTCTTTGCATGATAATTCTTAGCAAAATCTTCGTGATGTGACTCATTATACTAATTGTTCGATGTTGATCACATTCCAAGGCTCCTGATTTCTTTGGGATTGCAATAAATACAGAATTACATAACTCATGAGGTATATTTCCAGTATCATATATTGTATTAAGCAGACTGGTAACTTTATCTATTCCATATTCTTCTAAAGCATTAATCATTTCTGTTGTGACGCTGTCTGGACCGGGGGTTTTGCCAGATTTCTTATGATTAAGAGCATTCTGAACCTCCATCTTCAAAATTGCTGGCCCTTCATTGTTATGTTGAACAATATATTGTTCGTCTCTGTTATCGTCATAAAGGTTTTTCACGTAATCTGACCATACATGTAAAATCTGATCTTTTTCTATTATGACTCTTCCATCTTTTGTCTTTAGGCAGCCTGTTGATGTACGTGTTCTTTGATTAGTAATCTCCTGAATTCTTTTGTGCATTAGTTTCGCATTTTTACTGTTGTGTTGTTTTTCAATTTCTCTGCAATTTTTCTCAAGCCATGTTTCTTTAGCCTCCTTACATAAGGTTCTGACTTTTCTGTGAATTTCTTCATATTTGGCAGGATTATTTTAGGTTTAAATCAATGAGCTTGAAGTTACTGTTATCTATAAGAATACACATTCACTGCCAAATTGAGCTCATAAAATGCGTGGCTTTGAAGGTGTACACAGAGTGTTAAGCTTAGTTTTGTTACTGCAATATGGGCAGGCCTTAATCCTGAAGACAGTAGATATTGGTTATCTTGTGAAATGGCCTGACGTAATCAAGATGGCGAAGTAAACAACGTTCATGACGATTTGTAGATACCATTATGTGTTTCGTGTGTGTTTCTTAAGATCAGTGTGTTCAAATAACAATGAACCTACGACAGGTCCAGCAAAACAGTAGGTAATTTATTTGTTCAAGTACTATTGCTCGAGAATTATGGAGAAAATTAAAAGAGAAGCGTGACTCTATCAGCGCTCACACCGGAAACATACCGAACAAGCGAATAACAGCAGTTAAAGTACGAAACCGACAGGAGATATTCGAGACTTGGAATGTTAGTGGACTAGCAGATAAAGTACCAGCTCTCGTAGAGTTTATGAAAAAATCAAATATTCAAATATTAGGATTCGCAAATACGAGGAAATAGGGACAGAACAACACACGAACACACGAAAATTACATTCAAATTTGAGTGGTGTCGAGCAGCTAGCAAAGGCTAAACATGGAGTGCGTTTTTTATTACATCCCGAAAAAGCTAAAGCCATTATCAACACTAAATTTATTTCAGAGAGAACAATACTAATACCGATTAAAGAAGGAAGTAAAACAACGACTATTATACAAACATACATCCGGTGTAAAGATACTTACAGCGATGAAGACGAAGACGAATATTTTCGACAACCTTGCAGACACGTTAAACAATGTCAGTGGGACAGATGAACTTATTGTGATGTGTGATTTACACAGACTTATAGGCACAAGAAGAACACCGTGGGATGAATGAATGGGGCCACTCAGCGACACAGAGACAGAATGTAATTGCAATAGTGAACACCTACTCAACATATGCTTCGAAGAAAGACTAATAATAGCGAATGGTGTTTTTTTTTCAACATCGTCGTAGCCACATCAGAACGTGGTATAAATGGAATAACATAGATCAAGCTTCTCAAATTGCCTTTATTCTACTTAGGAAATCAGACAGAAGACTACTTATGGATTCAAGAGCACTCCCAAATACAGACATTGATACTGATCACAAACCAGTCATAATAAATAAGAATTCAATATGCAAGGAAATAAGAAACAAAAAGATTACAACATATGGCATCAATTATAGGAGGCTTCAGGAAAATACGATTAAAGGCGAATTCAAACAAGAAATCACAATCCTACAAAAGAACATCCCGGATGATTACTCAAGTGTTGATAAGGAATGGTCATGTTTCAAGGTGTCAAGGTTGCCATGCTCGACATACTGGAAAATAAATGTGGAACAAAGAAAATAGGGCAGGGCGAAAGATTAAGAACAGCTTGGTGGAAGAACGAAGTTAAAGATAGCGTATTCAGAAATAAGAGAGCGTTCAGCAAATGGATCACAACTATATCTGGACAATACTATGTTACTTATAGAATAGCACGAAGTAATGCCAAACGAACAATTAGAACATCTAAAGATGAATTCTGGAGAATATACGGTGAACAGATGGCGATTCTTAGCAAAGACTACCCAAGAGCATTTTATAATCGTGTCAATACAATGAGAAACAGAGATGCATGCTGCAACCAAACCACCATCATAAACAGCAAATAAGGTATACCATTATTTAATCCACAATAAAGACAAGCAAGGTGGGTAGAATCCTTTCAAGAACTACTTAACTCCACACATAATAGCATAGAAAACCAAACTTTTGTGCATAAAAGCTGTGGACAACAAGAACCAAACTTCATCCCCGCAGAAGAAACATCAGTTATACAGAAAGTTTCTAAAAACAAAGCACCGGGTCCGGGTGGAATAACCACAGAAGCTATTCAGACATATGGAAAAACAGGAGTTAAATGACTAAATGACATTTTAATATAGCGTGGGAAGAAAGAAAAGTCCCAGACGATTGGCAATAGGCAGTAATAGTACTAACATGGAAAAAAAAGAAAGGCAATATGAGAGAGTGCGAAACATACCGAGGTATATCACTCCTGGGCCATACAGGTAAAACGTACGCAAAACAATTGGAACAAAGAGCTAGACGCACAGTTGAACAACAGTTAAGCAAAGTGTAATTTTGTTTCAGGAAAGGTAAAATTTGCACTGATTCACTATTCACATTTAGTGTGGAGGAAAAAAGTCTAATATTGTGACCGGCAGAATATTGTGTTTATAGATCAGAAAAGGAGCAGGCTGGCCGAGTGGTTAGATCGCCAGACTCTCATTCGGGAGATCCGGGTTCGATGCCCGGTAAGGTGTGGGATTTTTTTCTGTCGGGTGCAAAAAGAAAATCCTAACCTGCACAGTTCGCGGCGACTGCACTAGCCAGGCGGCCTTTATTCCTCAGGCTCAAAGACCCCTCTGCCATACACCGCAAGGTACTATATTGGCAGTAAATGACAGTTTTTTTGACAGATCAGAAAAAGGCTTTTGATAGAGTAGACAGATAAAATTATGGTCCATCCTTGAAGGCTATGGGATACACGGACAATTGCTAGAAAACATCATAGCCATGTACCACTTGAGCCGAAGTGCAGTAAGAACACAAGAAGGTATATCAGATATGTTCACAGTCAATACAGGAGTGAGACAGGGATGTGTGCTCTCTCCCCTGGTATTTAATATTTACATAGATAGAATATCCAAAAAAGCAAGCCTTGACAGAACAGATTCAGAAAATTTTGAACACTGTACTTCAGCTGAAACAACAGATCCACATGCAATAAGTAAAATTTTATTTGCAGACGATCAGTGCTTGTTTTATGGCGACGAGGGCAGACTGCAAAATCATATCAATAATATGAGTTTAACATGCAACAGATATTATGAGTATAAATATAGGCAAAACCGAAGTAATGCAAGTTAGCAGATCTCCTGGTCCGCTAAATATACAGATAAATGTCACAGCTCTGAAACAAGTTAAAGAATTCAAACATCTTGAAAGTATGATCACAGAAGATGGCAAATTGGATAGAGAATTCGAAATCAGATGCCTAAAAGCAAGTGCACTTACATATTAACTTTCACCCATACTGAAACATCCAAACATACCTATGTTCGTAAAAAGACAGGTAATGAAAAGCATATTCACACCAACTCTATGCTACCAATCTCACACTTGGACATTATCCAAATCACACTTACGCAAAATCAACACCTGCGAGATGAGATGCCTGAAGAGAGCTTCCAACTTAACAATCCGAGACCGAATAAGAAATATTATTATCAGACTTACAGTGGGATCAACACCTTGTGCCACATTTATCGAAAGACAGAAGATCAAATGGTTTGGCATCTTGTTAGAATGCAACTCCATCAAATACCAGCACTGGCCCTAGATCAAAGAACATCTGCGACGAGAGCAAGAGGACGCCCGAGAAGAAAATGGATTGACGACATCAAAGACATGGTACAATCACACGGAATGACACTATCCAGTGCCACCCATCTGGCGCTGGAACGCCAATTATTCCTCCCCACGACGGTTGACAGTAAAAGTGGAAGATGATGATGATGATGATGATGATGATGATGATGATGATGATGATGATGATGATGATGATGATGATGATGTGACATAGACACAGTTACAATTTCTTAGATACTGTTAGCATTAAAATAAACTCGATGAAGTGTCAGAAAAGGTAGAACCAGTAACAACATATAGAATATATCAGCAACAACACACATCTACATATAGATTTTAAATACTGTTAAAAATAACATGAAAGCATTCATTGAAGGGAAATAATTACATTTTTAAAAAATGGGGAAAGGGTGAGGGTTGTAAAAGGCTCAAAGAATCAAACAGTTTGGCAATGAATTATAGACACTGAGAATTAACTGACGCACTTTGTGACCTTGATAATACTTGGCAATGTGCGATATAAGTACGTGTGTGTTTTTGTTTTTTGTTTGTTTGCTTTTTTTTTGTGTGGGAGGGGGCGGAGGGGGGAAGAGGATAGAGGGCTACAAGGCGAGCTGAAAAATTATGCAGGGATGAAAGCAGACTATACAAACACGACAGAAGAAACGAAGACTCTTACAGTCGTGGGATCTCCCAGTGTTTGCCATTGGGTGTTTCTGTATGTGTTTAGTTTACAAATATAGTTACAATTTAAAGTTAGTTATTTCTGTGATTCATATCTTTTGTTCCCAAACTACATTGATGTGGCACATCTTATACATGACATATTTAACTTGTATAACCAGTGGTGGACTGTTGTGTTGGCATTCTGGCAGCGGCCTCATGTATGTATGCTTGTGCCTGAGCAACATGTCTGCTACCATATTCACAACTTTAAGTCAAAACAATGTTTTCCCATAGTGAATTTGAATAACGAAGACAGAAACCATATATAGTACGATTTATTGCCTGGCACATTTTGCTGCATATCGTCAGGTACCTACTGCAGATGTCACACAACCTAGAATAAAATAATAAGATTCACTTTCAAGCTGAAATATGCAAATGTTCACACAGTAAAATCAGTTGTTTACCGTGGTAATTTTAAATTGACTATCATGTCTTTCCGTTTGCACAAAATAGGCTTGTGCAGGTGGATCATTATCGCTTCTGCAAACTTTAACAAACGACTATTTTGTGTATAAAACAACACGCGAAAAGCGATGTCTCTATCAATGACATGACCGGTTTCCAAGACATGACGTGCAATGGACGACGCCGGAAGTTTATAATTGTGGTGTGTCACACTTCCCATGATCCCATCGCTTGTGTGTAATTTCTTGTCAACCCAGTTTGGTATGTGTTCAATAATCCTGCTGTGTAACTGCCTCTCTGTTCTGCCAGTGTAGGTAGACTCGCACCTGCATGTGAATTGGTAAATACAATTAGATGTGGCGTACAGAGGGGTAGATTCTGTATTGCTGGGGTGGGAATAGGTGTGGTTTGTGTCTTTGTTATTCAATCTTTAAAGTCATAACCGTGACTCACCCCTACTTTCCATTTTCCGCCATCCAGTTCTGTTAGGTCCAAAACCTACTTTTTGTTTGGCACTAAGTCTACCTGACCCTGGCTCACAAGTTGACCCAACCTAAATTCGGTGCCAGGAATTGTACGGGGAATTAACGCGGCCGGCGTGATATTAACCACGTGACCCATAGTGTTCTGAGTGGGGTATACACCCACGGAAGCGTGCACCATATACCCAATACACCTTCAGGCTTGAAGACATGGCTATTAAATTACTTTACTAGCCACATTATTCACAAAAGGCCAAAGATATTTTTATGAACCATCATATGTCAAATAACAAAAGTATTTTACCGTAAATGTGGTTCTAGCATGTTTTTGTTACAGGTTGCCATTGAGTGATACATTCGTTCAGGTATAACGTGTTAGGCCTTCCCATATATTAGGTCACGGCTTTATGAGATAGGGTGGTCATTCACTTCCTCGCCACCCTTCTTTTCCAAATAATTAACAAACAATTCAAAACATTGAACGGTTGACTATTTTATGAGGCTGTAGAAGCATGGAAAACAAAATCCTACCGATGTATGCTGATTCTGACCGGGCAACTGTCTTGGCAAGCATCGTGCACCCGCGCCACGTGTAAGCACAAAGAGGAAAGATCATTGGCTGGCTGGTTCATGTGTACTTAGTTAAAATAATCAATAATCCTGTGGGTTGTCATGTGCAAAACCCTATCCCCATGACAGTATTTCGAAATTCCTCTTAATCATAAAACAGATGTTCTGCTTTCTTTACTGTCATACTTAATTATCTGTTAAATCTTTAATACATATACGATGTGTTGTTCCTCTTCTCTGCTTCCCCGATACTCCTCCCTCCATAATTATCTCGTTTGAAAACATTCGTGACTGTCCAAAATATGCCATCCTCTTGAACTGTCTGTGTATTAATAACTAACCATCTTCATTATTCAGTTCATGTTCAGAAGATCTGTTTGTTCTCTTTACAATTTACGTATAACACAAAAGTATCATTCGCCGAGAAACTATACACGTATGTGTGTGACGTAAATTTAACGCTTTCACAACATAAGATCCACATACAACATTGGAAGCTTTTAAAGGAACTTTAGAGATACGTACTTCGGGGAACAAATCTAATAGTCTTCTAAATTTAATATTTAATGATGTCAAAAGTTCTAGGATAGTGTCCAAATCCAATTCTTCGGGTCTTACTAAAAATAGATACCAGCAGACAATGCCAGCACAATTAGATTTCCGAATATTTGATCGACTGTGCACCGTACGGAAAAATGAATTTTACAGCTTGGTGGTTTGAATTCTAATGAACGTAATCAGTTTTAAAATGTGGACATTTCGTCTGAACCGCCTTTTTTTTTTCTTTAAACGTGTGACAGTGGTTATGATTGCACATGATTACAAATGGTGTAATTCTTCTTTTTTAATAGAAATGTATTTAAATATCCAGGGCGTCGCAGTCAACCTATGTATTTTTAGCTGTTTGTGATCTGTTCGCAAGTTTACGTTCTGTAATTTGCCGTAATGTAACAAATAGCTTTTATGTAATTGGAGCTAAAAGAACTACTCGGTTCTACGGGAGGCAGCTAAGACTTCCGCTAGAGATAGCTAGGGTTTGAGCTAGAGGTAGCTGTCATTTATGAGAGATGTAGCTACTTTCCAAGACAGACAGCAAGGGCTTCGGTGAGAGGTAACGCGAGGGCAAGCTAGTTCATGCGAAGGATAACTAGGGTTACAGTTACAGCGAGAGGCAGCCATGGTCACAGAGAGAAGTAACTTGGGTTTGCTAAACATGTATCACGTCTCGGAAACTAAAATACTGTGGCCATATTAATCGTTATAGTGTCTAGCAAAGACATGTATGCAAGACATAGTTCCAGGAAGAGGCAGCGGCCGATCAACACGAACATGGACACAAGACAATGCAGACATCTTGAGCATAGGGGAACCGAGGCCGGAGAAACAGCAAACATTTGAGAGGCCTTTAGGCCCGCTGTGATGAGAGCGACGTTCTGCAAAGATCCGCTACTTGATGGTAATGATATCCCTGTATTTTTGCTCGATGTATCCCCGGAAACCAGATATGTTTTGCCTTTTCCAAGAACTAAACCTTCCGTCACTGTTTTACAAGACACTGTGACATTGTTGTTGTTTTTTTTTGTTTCGTAAAGAAAGAAACTAGTCAGCTCAAATGATGGTGAGTTAATACGAGTGACATGATATAACTTGACTCATCCTTGCATTGTATGTCACGGATCTACACTTTAACATGTGTCCAACATGGCTCAGCTAGGGATAAATGACAGCTCCGTTCACGGTGCAGCATCTCTTGGCTGTTCTTGGTGATTGCTGCTAAAGTGGGCAATCAGACATTCGACTGGTGGAATGACTGCAGGGCTAGGGCGGTCGCCACGTCTAGTTAGCTAGCTGACTGCCGGGACAATCAGTACCCACACCTTGATCTTCCGCTGATGGAGACCTAGAGCTTATGTGTTTGTAACTGATATGGCGCGATGGACGTTGGCTGTCTGTTATAATCGTCATATATATATATATATATATATATATATATATATATATATATATATATATATATATATATATATATAGAGAGAGAGAGAGAGAGAGAGAGAGAGAGAGAGAGAGAGAGAGGAGAGAGAGAGAGAGAGAGAATTAGGTGGCCTAGAGTTATTACTCCCGACTATAGTTCGAGTAGGTCTGGCTGCATTCACAATTTGAATCGTACACTCTGAGAAACGTGTTCGAAAGTATCAGGTTGCAGGTTTTTGTAACATCTCTGAAGTGTCCATAACAAAGACACCCCAGCAAACAACGTACATCTTTCTAGGTGTGCAAAGAGGACAGATACGTACTGCACTTGTTAGTTAAAATGCGAACCACGTAGACCCGACGGTGTTTATATAATGATCAATCCCTATGTGCCATGGGATAAAAATGAATACCAGGAGTTGTGTCAACACCAAAAGCATCTTTCCTTGTACATTTCAATATCTCAAGCGTCTTAAAATTGGCATGAAATTAATTTCCAGGCCGCACACAATATTTACCTTGCTTATTACAAGACCTGCTTCAGATTATGTGAGATGATTAATGTTGATACGTTGTAGTCGACCTGGAACTTTTCTGCCGAACTTAAGAGATCGGCTCCAGCAGTGAGCAGTTTTCTTCATTGAAGTTCGTTTCACAAGTCTTCCAAGACTGAGGTGGTTGGTGTGTTTTTTTAATCAGATTCGTCTTGAACCAGGAAATGGTGGAAAACATTCCTGTTTGGCATCACTGGTTGTCTGGGTGAACTCGGCTGACATGTTTGTGTATCTAGAGATGTGGGAGATGACTCTGAGAACATACTCGTCACCGCGCTGGGAGACACATCTCTGAGACAAACCAGGTGTAGATTTCCTGAAGCAAGGCCGCAGTTTTCAATCCTCGTACAAACAACAAAGTTGGAGGTGAACTCTAGACACTTGTAAAAGCTGCACTGGATAACATGAAGTTGAAAACCCGCAATCAATGCTAGGGGGGCGTAGAAACGTAGTCGCTAGTAGCTTGAATGCCGGCAAAGTAGTAATGTTTCGACTTCGCATCATGGCTCATTTTTTTTTTTAAATTGACGTGGGACTCCTAAGCTGTAAAGGTCCCTTTTATAAGACTTAGATGCATTGGACATATGCTTAGCTCATATATCATATATCAATGGACACTGTGGGTTATGTGGGCAGTATTGCGCCAGTCGTTTTTGCTTCCCAAGACATTTCCTTGGACCCATTTTAGGCTACCTGGACCTGGGAACCCAGGTCAATTTAAAACATTCAAACCCACCTCGATGAGGATTGAACCCATAACAGCCGGATGGGCAGACCAGTGTCTAGTCACTACGCTACCGTGACCTAACATGAGTGCCAGGGAATGTCTTAGGAAGTGGAGGTGGCCGGTGTGATGTTGACCGCATCATCCCTCGAGTATCGAGTCGTCTATACAAATATGGGTCTAGAACAATATGCCAATTGCGCCTTCAGGAATCTAAAAATCACTTTACCTTTATGTACTTGCAGTAACTGCCGAAGGCATTGTGTATTCGTTGTTTTATTACACTGTTGTTTTTATTCATCAGTTCGCTTTGTTTACTCTGATACAACTGAATTAATATTTCATTTAGTTATAAGACGTTCGTATGATTCATATCCTTTAGGAGAGATACAGCAGGTTTCACGATAAACCCAAGACGTCGTTACAGGCTCAAATCGACGTAATTCTACCGTAAAGACATCAAATTGGTGAAGAAGAGATGGCATAGGTGCATTACATTGAGAGGTCATTTGGAAAGGATTAAGGTGTACACTAATTTCATGGGTCATGCCTCCTCCTTACTAAATTGAAAGTTATTTCAACCGCTCTCATATATATATATATATATATATATATATATATATATATATATATATATATATATATATATATATATATATATAGAGAGAGAGAGAGAGAGAGAGAGAGAGAGAGAGAAATATATATATATATCATCATCATCATCATCATCAAGTGCCCTGCCAGCTGGCGTAGGCGTTCATGGCTCTCTACAGATCTCGGTCTTTAGTTTTCTGGATCAACTCTGCTGCTGATATTCCTCCGTGCCACCGTCTCAATCCATCCAGCATTCTCTCTCTTGGTCCCCTCGATCTTTCCAGTTGTCACAATGTTCTCCAATTCCTCTCTTCTCATTATATGACCAAAGAAAGCTGTTTGTCTCTTTCTTATTGCTGTATATAGTGTTCTAGTTTCATTAGCCTGTTTCAGGCAGTCGTTGTTAGTTACTCTGGCAGTCCAAGGAATTCGCAACATTCGTCTCAGGAATCACATCTCTGTTGCTTCTAATTTCTTCTTAATTTGTTCATTTACATTCCAAGGTTCACTGCCATACATCAAAATTGGTTCTACATAGCATTTCAACACTCTCTTTCTTACACTCAGTGATAGTGACCTATTGCACAAGATACTCTTCATTTTCTGAATTGCGGCCTTTGCTTGCCCTATTCTGCTCTTAATCTCTGTTGTATATCTTCCATCTTATGTTATAAATGTCCCTAGGTATCTAAAATTATCTACTTGGTTAAGAATTTTTCCTTCTATTTCTATGTTCACATTTTGGTGTCACCATTTTCTTTGATATCACCATTGTTACTGTTTTCTTGATATTCAAGGAGAGTCCATTCCTTGGACTCTCTGTTACTACAGTGTCCAACAATTGTTGTAGGTCTGTTGATTTATCTGCCACCAATACTGTGTCATCTGCATAGCGTATATTATTTATATTATAACCTCCAACTAGTATTCCTGGCATCTCTTTGATTCCTCTCATTATTACTTCGCTATATAGGGAGAAGTGATCCGGTGACAAGACACATCCCTGTCGTACTCCTAGCTTTATCTGTTCGTAACTACCCTCTTTATTTCCAATTTTAATTGCTGCTACTTAGTTCCAATAAATATTCTTTATTATTCTTAAATCTTTCCCATCAATGTTGATATCTTCCAACATTTTAATCAGTTCATCATGTTCTACTTTATCAAATGCCTTAGTATAATCTATGAAGCATAAATATATGTCTTTCTGTTTCTCTATTGATCCTTTCTATTAGTGTCCGTAATGTATATATTGCATTGTTTGTGCCCTTTCCCTCCACAAATCCATACTGTTCTTCACTAATTTCCATTTTTATTTTCTTTCTGGTTCTTCTCATTATGATTCTGAGCTAGAAGCTTAGTGATATGGTTTATGAGGTTAATTGTACGAAAATCTTCACATTCAATTGCTCCTGGTCTTTTTGGTATAGCTATAAATACAGATTTCAGCATATCACTGGGTAAATATCCACTGTTGTAAATATCATTTAACTTTTTGGTTAATATATCTACTCCAAATTCTCCCAATACTTCTAATTCTTCTATTGTGATTTAATCTGGTCCAGCTGTTTTTCCTTTCTTCATATATTTCATAGCGTCAGCGACTTCTTCTTTTAAAATAGGTGGACCTTCTAAGTTACTTTCTTCTGTTAATTCTTCCCTTTCCCCATCATATAATTATCTTATATACTCATTCCACCTCTTCATTATAGCATCTTCCTCCAATATTATCTTTCCTGCTTTTGATTTCAAACACCCTGTATTTATTCTTATTTTTCTTCCCGTGAGCTCACTGATTTGTCTGTGCATATTTTTTGTATCTTTAATGGCATTTAATTAAATTTGTATGCACTGCTCATTTCACCATCTTTATTTTGCCTTCCAATATTCATCTTTTATTTCTTTATTTATCTTAGCGTATTCTTCTTTGTCATTTTTACTCTGTTTTCTTTTGTCCATCAGCATTAAGATTTCTTCATTCATCCATTTTTTCTTAACTATTTGACTTCTCTCAGGTAATATTTCTCTGCTAGTTTGATGAATGGAGTCCCTTAACATTTCCCATTGTTCATTTATACTCTGTATTTTAGCTATTGCATTGTATCTATTTTTCACAGTCACTCTGTATTGTTCTTGAATTTCTTTATCTACTTTCAGAACCTCTTTATTAAGACTTATGTTCCTAACCATTTTTGTCCTTCTCTTTAATCTCACTTTTAATTGTCCACATAGTGGTACATGATCACTATTACAGTCGGCGCCAGGCATTGTTTTTACATTAATTAGAGAATTTCTAAATCTTTTATTAATTAGTATGTAGTCAATTTGGTTGCGTATTTTCTGATCAGGGCTTTTCCATGTGTATAGTCGTCTTTTATGGTGTTTAAACCACGTGTTTCCAATTATCATATTGATATTTGCCCATTCTATTAGCTTTTCCCCTCTTTCATTTCTTGTACCTAAACCATAATTCCCCACTACATCCTCCATTTTCCCCTTTCCTACTTTTGCATTAAAATCTCCAAGTATTATTTTTATTTCCTGTGATCCAATTTGAGCCATCGTCATTTCTATTTCGTCGTAAAAGTGTTGTATGTCTTCATCACTACTGCTTGTTGTTGGTGAATATACTTGTATAATATTTATATCTATTGGTTTGCCTTTGATTTTGACCAAAACATCTCTATCTGAAATACACCAGTATCCATTAAGTAACTTGGCAGTTTTTTCGTCAAGTATTATTCCTACACCTTTTTCATGTGTATCCCCTCCAGAATAAATTATTGTCAGCTATAATTTTGCCTGATCCCTTCTATCTCATCTCACTAACGCCTAGTATATTCATTTTCATGTTTTCCATTTCTCTTAGAACATTGTTAAACTTTCCTAGCTAATTTAATGTCCTAACATTCCATGTTCCTACCCTACATTTATTTATTTTATTTATGATTTTGCCATCAGTAGCTGGATGACAGTCTGGTGTCACCTGTGGCTCATGACTGTCCCTACCGGACGAGGATGTCCTAAGACAGCCATTAACGTCGTTCACTAACTCTGATATATGTTTTGCCATGAAGTCTTGGGAAGATATGTGGTGGTTTCCCCTTGCCTTCCACATCTACATGGTGGTCTTTTACCTCTACCTTTGACAGCCATTTCCGACTTTCAGGACAAGTGAGTGCCCTACTCTGCTCAGCTGCATAGTTGTGTCCCCAGCGCTGTGTTAGCCACACCGTGGTGTGTTTCCCATCCTCTACCGCGGGGAGATGCAGTTGGGATTTTCCTTTCATAAAGTTATGGTCTATGACCAAAACTCTTCAGTACTTTTTAGAGGACCTTTTTAGAGTATATTACACACACGCGCGCACGCACACACACACACACACATATATATATATGGGAAATTCTGCAACATCCATGTGATTTTCATTCGCTCGGACCTCTTAATAAAAAGCTCTCAAGGGGCAACGATTTCACACAGATGCAGACGTAATGAACGCGGTAAACACTTGGTTCAGTAAGCAACCTCAATCCATTTTTTGCGGACGGCATTCGCCTCCTACCTGAGCAATGGGATGCTTGCCTGAATGCCTACGGTGACTTCTTCTGACCAACCCATGGTACATAATTCATTCAAAATGAATGCTTTGTTTAATTCAACCACATCTTTTAATGTTTCTTTCATGCTTTTGTAATACAACCACTGGAACATGTTTCAAATGAAACATATATATATATATATATATATATATATATATATATATATATATATATATATATATATATATATATATGTGTGTGTGTGTGAGTGTGTGTGTGTGTGTGTACACACATTCTTATAAATAAACTGCAGACAAAAGATGAAGAGGTTGATTGCGACGTCCTGTAGAGTACATGCAACTAACTTGATCACAATATATTTTTTCGGGCAAAAAGAAAACAAAATAGATGACTTTTAATGCAACTCTAGCTAATATGCAAACTGAACAGGTGAACCACGGAAAGATTATACGGATTCCCATTACGTTGCATTACCTAATTCTGGTATTCGTTAAGTACGCATTCCTGTACATTGTTGTGTCTGTATCTCTGGTATTGAACTGTAGATGAAGAAAGCAAGGCTTGCCTTTGAAGATAGGTAAATGTTAATAAAACGGCATTTATCTGTAACGCTGGAATGCCGGTGTCTGCAACTGTGGAATGCTGTTGCTTATTAGACAGGAATGTTGCCGCAAACGAACTCCTTCAAGATCATGTGACTAGAAAACTGTTGCAACTGGCGCTGAAAAACAAAAGAAAAAACATTTCAAGAAAGAAAGAAGCAATAAATTTGTATCACATGACAAAGCAATCTATTGGACTAGTCTTGAAAGTTGCAACCGCTAAAATATTGGCTTCGAAATTTCTAACGCAAGATTAATAAAGCCATGATGCTCATGAAAACCTCTTCTCGACCTGGTCATGTTCTCGGGGCAAAAGATTCTCCGAGACTTGTGATGCGAGCGAGACCCTTGAATCTGCAGAGAACCTTACATGTTAGATGCTCCATTGTCACTGATCGTTTATAGCCTCTCTTCTGGTCACTCTGCTTGATTGGAAGATATTTTATTGCTAACGTGTTATTTGCTCTCCCTGGCCTAGGGGTTAGCGTCTTTCTCCGTAATCCCGTATACTCTCGTGATGTACGCGAGAATTGGTAACGTTCTTGCCGCGTCGGTAACTTACGGGGTTTATAAGAGGGTCTCTCAGAAAGAAATGGCAAAATACTGAGCGTAATCTTGCTGAAAAATGCTGATGTTGAATGCAACGTCCTGTAAGGGATAAGCAACAACAACAACAACAAAAAAACGTCTTCTTAGCAGTTGGGCAGGTTAGCGAAACTGTTAAGGTACTGCGCTGGTAACGTGGTGGGCAATACCGGTCGCACGTTCAAAGCTTGGGTTGTCTGCTAAAATGAGGGAAAGACTGGCCACTTATTCCTCCTTACTCTCAGACCTATATAATGTGACGTCCCTATCATATCACATGGCCATATCAATTTTTTTCAAATTTTGTATTGTTAGCATCTGGTGGCTGTGGACATGCGCTTTCTGAGGAGAATGCAAACCACAAAAAAAAAATACCATAGACGGAGAGAAAAACCAGTGACCAAGTCCTACAAGAAACTAATGAAAATCGTAAACTGGTTAGAGAAATTGGACGTAGACAGTCAAACGTTTTTGTTCATGTTATGAGAAGAAATAAATTTGAAAACTTGGTGACAACTGGCAAGATCGAAAGGAAGAGACCAAGGGGAAGGCAGTGATGTAAATACCTGGATGGCTTGAACACGTGGCATGGTCGAGACAAGAAAACTGAGCTGATCCACGACTTTGGTGATCGAGTGAAATGGCGAATCATGATAGCTCACGCTTATCGACATGGAATATGATGGATGGATGGATTATTAGCAGACGGAGCCATAGTAGAATATTGGAGGTGCGCTAGCCTTCCGAGACAGTGGTCCATGTACAATCACAAGCAGAGGCGGGGTTATTCTTCTTCTCTTCCAGTAAGGTTCTGGGGAGACCCAGCCTCAACACATGTGGGTACCGGACTATTTTGATAATTTTCTGGAAGTTGTCTAGGGAAAAAATACGACAATAACTGGTCACCTGGCAGCATATTTCGCGTCCTAGAATATGTAAAGGGTAACACTTCACACTCCAATGGAAATTACCTTTACAATGTCTTTATTGACGGTGTTATTACTATTACGTGTGTGCTTTCTGTTGTTGTTGCTGTTGTTTTTGTTGTTATTGCTGTTGTTTATGTTGTTGTTTTGCTGTTGTTGTTATTGTTGTTGCTGTTGTTGATATTGTTGTTGTTGTTGTTAATAGTAGTAGTAGTATTGGTGGTAGTAGTAGTAGTAGTAGTAGTAGTAGTAGTAGTAGTAGTAGTAGTAGTAGTAGTAGTAGTAGTAGTAGTAGTAGTAGGAGCAGTAGTAGCAGCAGCAGCAGCAGTAGCAGTATCAGCGGGGAAAGAAGACCCTGTTGATCTTGACTCTAGTCCGACTTTGTGAACACACATAAAATGGTGCAGAATAGGTGGGAGCGCAAGCGTAATTGAAATACCACTACGTTTATCATTTCTTTACTTATTCAGTCAAGCGGAGATTTGGTCCCAACAAACGAACAATATATCCGGTGGGCCTATTCTCGCTGGTCGCGGGATCTGCAAAGTCAGGCATGGAGTCTAACGGTAGAACAAGCTTACATTGGTAGGAACACTTACGAATGTGATATTCACTGGCACAGGAACGGAGCATAATGGGGACGACCCGTTGCTGTGAAGTTGGAACTGCGACTAACTAACTAACTTACGAATGAGACGTGTACGCGCTCATACAGGTCCAGACACTTGCTTTAAGGCCCTCTGCTGCGGGATATGGCTGAAACGCCTCTAGGCCAAGTCCCACGTTTGTGAGGGTCAGGCCACCACTCACCTCCTGCTCTTGGAGGTGAGACTCACCTCCGGCTCTTGGAGGTTTGACGCTAAGCCGCCAGCGTCTGCAGCCTACCTTGTTTCAGACGTACTGGTTATCCTTTCCTCTGGAGTAAACAAGGCAAGGCTGAGAGAGGAAACACGCTGCATGGGCAACACATGTTCTCTGAATCCATGCCCAGCTTGTGCGATGGGATTTTGACCAAATTCCAATCCACATACTTTCGTCTGTCAAGACGGCAAGGTGCCACTCAGTAGCAGTAGTAGTAGAATATAAGGGACACGGTAACTTACGTGGAGGCCGTTCTTCTCTAACTTATCAAGTGCCGATTTCTAAGTTTTACAATATCATGGATATTGCTCCCAGCCACCTTGATCGCTGAGTAGTGTATATGAATCCGTCGCATGCCTTCTCAGGTAAGGGCGAATCAATTTTATAGAAGTTGATTTGATTTTCATAAATGATCATCCCAAAGAGACACGGATATCTCCGTAAGTGCTTCAGTTTCTCCCGCAGATGGCACAGTGAGACTCTAAGGACAGTGCACTAACTGCATAATACCGGAAACCGTCCAAATGCTCGTAGACTAGAATCACATTTTATAGATATGTATTTTGTGCGTATGTTTTCAAATTTTGTATTTAGCCTGGGCAACGGCTTATTGCTTTTTCTTTTTCTGGTGTTGTTGTTGTTGTTGTTGTTTTAAAAAAACAAATACCGAGGGGGGATTTTAGCCTGAATAGCGCTCCCTTGCTAAGGAGTTAACGACTTTCTCCGTAATCCAGTATATCCACGTGAGGAACACAGCTGTGCGAGTTTCGGGAGCGGATCGCGTCACGTTGGTTATTTACCGGGTATGTGAGCCGGTCACTCAGAAGGCAATGGCAAACTACTGATCGTAATCTTGCCAAGAATATCAACAACAGCTGAAAATTCTGGTGTTGATTGCTACGCCCTGTAAAGGGATATGCAACTTTAAATAAAATTAAAATGTGCACAAGAGTTCTCTCTGTTTTTCGCCCCTATCCTAGAAGTTTAATCGTGCGATCTACTACCACATGATAACAGCGGATGATATACACTGTACATATTTTCTACAAGTCCAAAACACTCCATACATTTGAATCGAATCAAGTCTGCAAGAGTGAGGAGTGCGCGTTGTAATTTCCAAGCCATTCAGCTCTACGCTCATTAACGTACTTTTGGGGATTTAATGTTGTTTTCCCGTGTCCTTCTGCGTTTAGAATGAGTTAAAACGCATAATTTGTAAGTCCGTTATGGTATATTCTTTAAATTACGGTCTTCCAAAGATAGAAGCATTTACCGTTGTGGTCGGATAAGGAAACACTAAGGTAGAGCGTCCACATTCTGGTGCACATTATGGGAATCTCAACTATAAATCCGTAGAAATAATTGCATAGCTTTAAAATTAAATGGAAATATTTCCCCGGGACACGACTATTTCGACACGTGTGCCCTTATTGGCTGGCTGACACTGGTTATCTTAGAGCCCACGCCCTGACAAGCTGACAAGTGAGATTTTCATTTGATGAAAGCGGGAAACTCGTGACAACATAGTCAAATGTTATAATTAATTTGGAAAATATGGATGTGAGAAATGTTTATATATATATCTATATATATATATATATATATATATATATATAATATATATTATATATATATATATATATATATATATATATATTATATATCTGGTGGTATTTTGTGGGGTTAAAGGGTAAGTGCATATTTTTTCGGCCCGCCCACGTTAACCCCACTTTTTTTGCTGTTTTGATTACTAGGCGGGTTTTTGTAAATTTTTTTGCCATGTTTTCATGAATTTTTGAAAACTGTGATATTTGTATGGGAAACCCAATGCAATGGGGTTGTTTTAAAATTCCCCCGAATTTGTCTTTTGAACGTGGTTTGCAAGGGTAGGGTTTCGTTCCAATAATGGGAAAAAATTTTGGATCAAATGTGTATACCCCAGGCCCCACCGGAAAACTTTAAAGCTTTTGGTAAAGGCCCCTTTCAAAATTTTTAGACACATTTGACACATGGTGCTTAGTTGATATTTGTATAGACCCACCTGTACTCTATGGGGTCATGTTGTCAGTATCTGCTGATATTTGTATAGACCCACCTGTACTCTATGGGGTCATGTTGTCAGTATCTGCTGATATTTGTATAGACCCACCTGTACTCTATGGGGTCATGTTGTCAGTATCTGCTGATATTTGTATAGACCCACCTGTACTCTATGGGGTCATGTTGTCAGTATCTGCTGATATTTGTATAGACCCACCTGTACTCTATGGGGTCATGTTGTCAGTATCTGCTGATATTTGTATAGACCCACCTGTACTCTATGGGGTCATGTTGTCAGTATCTGCTGATATTTGTATAGACCCACCTGTACTCTATGGGGTCATGTTGTCAGTATCTGCTGATATTTGTATAGACCCACCTGTACTCTATGGGGTCATGTTGTCAGTATCTGCTGATATTTGTATAGACCCACCTGTACTCTATGGGGTCATGTTGTCAGTATCTGCTGATCGCCAAGACATTTCATTGCACCCATTTTAGGCAGAGTGGACTTGGGAGCCGAGATCATTTTTTTTAAAATTAACAATGCCACGATAGAGATTGAAACCTCTGACCATCTAGCCACCACACCAATACAAGACACAGCTCGCCATGAGTTAACTAGTTGTTTACCGTACGCCATTGGAATTACCACTATAGATGCCGTACAAACTCCTTTTAGAATAGTTTCGATTTTGAAGACTACAGGCTAGACAAAGACAAAGTATGGCTCGTATTACATTCTATCTTATATTATGACTGCATGAAGTCTCCTTTTCTAAATGGTTAAACCATCTGCATAATATCTGAAGATCGCGAGTTCGTTCCTCAGATTGCGTCTATCAGATCAAGAGTGGAATTTTTCTTCCTGAGACTCCTGAGGATCATCGCTGGAAGTATGGATTTCGTGTTTTGTAAGAAGGGCCTGGCGTTCTGTAGAGAGAGAGGGAGAGAGAGAGAGAGAGAGAGAGAGAGAGAGAGAGAGAGAGAGAGAGAGAGAGAGAGAGAGAGAGAGAGAGAGCCATATAGGGTAACACTTGGTGCCTTGAAGTTGATCTTTAGTACTGTGATATTCACTGGCACAGGAATGGAGCATAATGGGGACGACACGTTGCCGTGAAGTTGGAACCTCGACTAACTAACTAACTAACTAACTAACTTTAGTACTGTAGTTTAGTACTCTAATCGTTTCTTCACTTATTCAGTCGTGGAAATTTGGTCGCAACAGACGAGCAATATCTCCTGCGGGCCTACTCTCGTTGGTCGCGAGATCCGCAGTGGCAGGCAGGGAGATTTGCTCGCAGCAGACGAGCAATATCTCCGGCGGGCCTACTCTTGTTAGCCGCGGGAGCCGCACGAGTCAGACATGGAGTCTGACGGTAGTACACGCTTACAAGGTCCAGACACTTGCGTTTGACAGGTGTATGCGCCCAGGGGTCCGGACGCGTATACGACCCTTACCTGCGGGATCTGGCTGAACGCCTCTAAGTCAAATCCTAAGGGTTTAGGGTTTGGCCATCGCTTGTCTCCTGCTCGTGGAGGCGAGGTCTCGGAGGTTTGACGCTTAGCCGCCAGCGTCTGCAGCCTACCTTGTTCCAGACGTATTGGTTACCCATTCCTCTGGATCAAACAAGGCAAGGCCGAGAGAGGGAACATGTCGTTTGGGCACCGCATGTTCTCTGAAGCACTGCCCAAGCATTGTGATGGAATTTTGTCCAAATTCCAACTCATATACATTGGTCTGTCAAGACTGTAAGGTGCCACTCACTCACTTCAAGTCACTTCTGTTAATCTGTTTGGTGGAACGTTATAAGGCAAACTGCAGCAATGAGCTTCAAAGTTGAAATACCAGTCACTACACGAAATATACATCTCAAAAATGTAGTTGCTAACAGACGGTTTCTTGAGGTTGTACGCTAAGAGTTAGAGAAATAAAATTTAATTCAGGGTGACAGTGTTTTAGCAAAGCTATAATATACATATACCATGGACAGACAGTAAAAATCAATGAGCTAGGCTTAAAAGAAACGGTAAATTTATTAGAGAAATTATACGTAGATAGTCAAGAGTTTTAGCAACGTTATGAGAAGAAATAAATTGGAGAACTTGGGGACAAATGGCAAGATTGATGGGAAAAGAACAAGAGGAAGACATATATGTAAATATATCTAGGTGATTTGGTCACATGACATAATCGAGACAAAAACACAGAACTGAACCTCGACTCTGATGATCGTGTGAGTTGGCGAAACACGACCGCACACGCTTATCGGCATGGTACATAATGGTGATGATAATATACATATTTATAAAGTAATAACTGGGGACACGTGTATTAAGTAATAAAGGGCTTACAGGCAAGACGAATGACTATATTGCACCTGATTCTATCCCATATGGATCGGTGTTAGCTCAGTCTTCTTGACGAAAGTGTAGCCCAGAGCACGAACTCCTCAGCTTCAGCGACGATCCCCAATGAGTCTCCGAAAAAGAAAACTTACTCTTAAGCCGAATGTCCGTAATCGAACCGATAACCTTTGTATTCCGAGGCCAGCGACTTGACCACATCGTCATGAAGACCACTATACAGTTGTAACTGCCTGTGATTAAGTAATAGTTGTCTAAGAGGGACATAGACACATCGACAGCTAAAATATATTTATTTAAAGTAAGAATTAGAAACATGTGTAAGACAGTAATAACTGTCTGGGGTTACATAATAATTGTCTGGGAGTGAGGAGTTACAGAAACATCTAGACTAGGTGATAGGAATGAGGGAGACAGGCGAAGTGAATAGGACAAAACCTGGTCTGGCACAATCAGGGCCTGCGTGCATTTATTTTCGCACTGGCGAAAGCCCGTGCAAGCTCATGGGGCTTATGTTGACAAATATTACAAATAGTTCTCCCCCCCCCCCCCCCCCATTCTTCCTCTCTCTCTCTCTCTCTCTCTCTCTCTCTCTCTCTCTCTCTCTCTCTCTCTCTCTCTCTCTCTCTCTCTCTCTCTCTCTCTCTCTCTCTCTCTCTCTCTCCCTCCTAAATGCTGGTGCAATTACGTTTGCTTAGAGAATATTTCAAATATCATAATAACATGATAGTAATGCCTTGATTGATCACTACACTTATGTTCAAGCATTCAGCGAAATTTTTTTTTCGCATATCCAATTTACATCGCTGTCAGCAACAGCATTTTACCGCTGTTGTTGATGTCTTTGCAAGATTACGCACAGTATTTTGCATTGCTTACTGAGCGACAATCTCAGATACCCCTGTAAGTAACCAACGCAACCCGATTCCCTACCGAATCTCGCGCAGCTGTTTCCCCACATGTGGATATACGGGATTACGGAGAAAATCATTAACACCTTGGCCAGGGAGACCACCTCTGCGGAATTGCTAGATATCTAAATGAAAAACAATCTGATAAACAAAATTGATGGTCCTTCATTATTATTCTGATGATCATATTGAATTGTTCTTCTCTTGTATCATCATAAAGATCTTTCACATAATCTGACCACGCATGTAAAATCTGATCTTTTTCTATTATGATTTTGCCATCTTTGGTTTTTAGGCAAGCTATTGATGTGTGTGTTCTTTTGTTAGTGATGTCATTAATTCTTGTGTGCATTAATTTGGTATTCTGGGTGTTGTGTTGGTTTTCAATTTCCTTGAAATTTTCCTCAAGCCATGTTTCTTTTGCCTCTTTGCATAGCTTCTTGATTTTTCCTGTGAAGCTCTTCATATTTGTCCTTGTTATTTTTGTTATTTCTTATTTCCATGAGTTTTAAGATGTCTTCCATCGTCCATTTCTTGCGTCCTATTATCTTTATGTTTGGGATTATCATTGTTGTTAGTGCAGCTTCTTGACTGATTTCTTTTATATTTCCAACTAGCTGACCCGGCCCGGCTTCGCCCAGGCCCTGGCGGGGATCTGTCTATCTATCTGTCTGTCTGTCTGCTTGTCTGTCTGTCTGTCCGTCTGTCTGTCTGACCCGGCCCGGCGTCGCCCAGCTCCTGGTGGGGAGCATCTAATTTAATTCATATAAGTAGTCATATAAGCTCCCGTTCCCGTTCCCGACTATATGTCTGTCTGTCTGTCTATCTGTCTGTCTGCCTGTCTGACCCGACCCGGCTTCACCCAGTCCCTGGTGGGGAGCATCTTATTTAATTCATATAAGTAGTCATATAAGCTCCCGTTCCAGACTATCTGTCTGTCTGAATCTGTCTGTCTGTCTGTCTGTCTGTCTGTCTGTCTGTCTGTCTGACCCGGCCCGGCTTCATCCAGTCCCTGGTGGGGAGCATCTCATTTAATTCATATAAGTAGTCATATAAGTTCCCGTTCCCGACTATATGTGTGTCTGTCTGTCTATCTATCTATTTGACCCGGCGCGGCTTCGCGCAGCTCCTGGCGGGGAACGTCTCATTAAATTCATATAACAAAAAAAAATTAACTTAAGAATAAATGTCCTTCTACACAGCATCCAATATTTTTAATGAAATCTGTTTTGAATCACCTACATGACTGTAGATAACTTCTTTAAACATAAAAAGATGAGTTAGAAAATTTTCACTATTTAAATAGATGCATTATTTTTATGAAAACTTTGAAAATGCCTTAAAGATTATATCATTATTTATTATAACTCATATGCATGTAAATAACTGAAGACAAAGAGTTTATAAATCTTTGAAAATAATGCAACAATCTATATATAAAATATATAGCAATGTTATTAAAAGTTATGCCCCTTGAAATAACTTTTCTTAAGTTATGTATTAAATTTTAGTAAGTAAATAGCTGATTGTACACTAACAAACTATGACAGTTGGGTGCACGGGAATGAGAAGAAGACGTGTAGAAAATTTCATCTCAATCGGATGGACCGTTCGCGAACGCATAAAGAACGGACATACATACAGACATACATCGTCTTTTAAATATATAGATTGGTCACTGACGTCTTGAAATAATATTTCCATATCGGACAATGCATCGAATCTGTTCTTTACCTCTACGTTAAATTTATCTTTTATCTCCTCACTCTCCAGTGCCTGTAGATCAAATTTTGCGTTTCTATTTGTATATTTGATTTTCTTTAAGTTTATATGTAAATTCTTCTTCTTCTTCTTCTTCATCGTTCCGAGTTATTGAGGTTCTTTGCTGCAGATACAATCCGTCTCCATTCGTCTCTCTGGTTGACCTTCTCTTGCCAGTCGCTGATTCCAAGTTCTTGTAGGTCTGTGTGTGTGTATATATATATATATATATATATATATATATATATATATATATATATATATATATATATATATATATATATATATATATATTATCTCTCCACCGTCTTCTTGATCTACCTTATATGTAAATTGCCTAAAATTAATCTATGGGTGCAGTAGCAGTCAGCGCTTGGTAGGGGGACACAAACATCTAATATTGATACAAGGGAAGTTACTAGAATTTGAAAATAAAAATGGTATACCTAGGTATAATACCAATAACTAACAATAAAATCTTTTATTTTTCCTTGAGAAATAAAAAATTTAATACCGCAGTCAATTTCTTGCAATTGTTAGAAGAAAGCTATTAAAATCTGTATACAACATTTGTTTGATCTTTATTTAAGTATATTTTATGATACACTTTTTCAATTCTATTTTTATGTTTAAGAATTACAACTGTACTTTTAATGATAGCACTAGTAATTAACATTAAAACACTTCCCCTCTGTGGGGAAACAACATTTTTTTACTGGCCTCTTAAGGCCACCCACAATTTAAAGACAATTTACTTACATTAACGGCGAAAGACCTTGGAAGTCTATGGGATTTATGTTGATAAATATGTTTAGAGGAAATGTCATTTATGTTTGTAAATTTCATTCAATTTGAACAAATAGTTCTCTCTCTCTCTCTCTCTCTCTCTCTCTCTCTCTCTCTCTCTCTCTCTCTCTCTCTCTCTCTCTCTCTCTCTCTCTCTCTCTCTCCCAAATGCTGGTGCAATTACGTTTGCTTAGAGAATATTTAAAATATAATAGCATGATAGTAATGCCTTGATGGGTGCCTCCTTCCCTCCACTAGCCTACGGGACACCCTTGGGCAAGGTGGAGTACCCGTTTAGCCCCCCGATCAGGGTTACGTGAAGCCATGTGTGCAGGTGGTGGATGAAGTTGAGGAGCAGCCGACAGATAGTTGTAGGTTATGGTCTCCAGTTTCACGACGGTAGGCAGAGGATCTCTTTTTTGGGAGACATTGGCTACGGTCATCGACCAGTATGGTCACTGCTAGGAAGGAAAGCAATGACAAACTACCTTCTTTACAGATGCCAAGAATATTATGTACTGCAGTCTTATCGATAATCAGAGAAACAGCGTAAATGGGTGCTCCATAGGAGCAGCCTCGCTCGGTAGGGGTAGTCATGTGCACCAGGTGATTCCAGACCGTCATCAGGCGACTGGGTGCAAAAGAATATCAACATTGAAAGTAGGAACTTGGAATGTAAGAATTATGAGTTGGGATGAGAAATTTGATAACATTAAGAATGAAATGAGAAGATTAAATATTAACCTGTTAGGTGTATGTGAGACCAGATGGACAGGAATGGGCATTATGACATCTGAGGAATATAGAATAATCTATTCTGGTGGAGAGAAGCAACAGCGAGGAGTAGCAATTATAATGGATACAGAGAGAGCAAAATCGATCAAAGGATATTGGACTGTATCAGACAGAGTGTTACTGGTGAAGTTGAGTGGAAGACCTTTTGATGTCAACGTCATACAAGTTTATGCACCAACAGCAGACAGTAGTGATGACAGCATTGATGAATTTTATAGTTATTTAGAGAAAGCCTTCAAGAAATGCATCTCTGAAGTAACTATCATAATGGGTGACTTGAATGCCAAAGTTGGAAATCAACAGGACGGATACATAGTGGGCAAGTATGGACTAGGGCAGGGGTGGGCAAGCTTTTTGTGCGTAAGGCCGCATTGACAAATGTAAAGCAATTGGCGGGCCGCATGTATATATATATATATATATATTTATATTGTATAAAATGTCCTTTTGCTTACAGCAACCTATCACAATAAGTAATTATTAATTATTTATAGGTTATTAAGCAGTATAAATAAATAATGATGGCAATGTTATTTTACTTATATACTTATACATTATATTTGACAATATGGACAAAAACTTTTACTAATTTGTTAACACGATTTTATAACATGTTATTATAACAAATAATCTTTATTATCTATCAATGGTTTTAAATTAGACACACACCGACTACACTGTCACTATAATTGTTGATTTCTAATGAGATGTATTTAAGTGCTTGCACTTTTTGACAATATTCTTGAAATCTGGAGCAAGTTTACTTGTTGAAATTCGCATGACAGCATGCAAGTTGCAGTCCGACAATAAAGGTCTATTCTTAGATGTGTTGATCTTCAAGCAAGAGAATGCTTGTTCGCAAATGTATGTTGATCCAAACAATGATAAAACTTTAGCTGCAAAGTTTTTCAAGTTGGGAAATGATTCTTGTGATAAAGACCCATAGAAATCCAGCAAACCATCTGTCTTGAATTTATCTTTCAGGTCATGATCTGCTTCTAAGTCAAGCAGCTCCAACTGCATATCCTCTGTGGCTGTATCAGCTTCTGCACTGAAAGTGGAACTGAGAATATTGAACTGTGGCTCTACGTTCTTGAAATCTTGGAATCTCCATCCAAATTCTTCAATCAGTGCATCTAATTGGGCTTTGTACTTTTCAGTCATTTCACCAGCAAAAGGAAGTGACAAAATCTTTTTCACTTGCTTGTCTGGAGTACAATGAGAGTTTTGCCTGAAATGATTTTACATGTACATACAATTCATGTGCGAACACACCATTGCCCTGAAGTTTGTCAATTCAGTTCATTTAAATTTTCCATAATTTCAATGGCAAACATAAAGTCTAACTTCCACTCTTTATTGACAATATTAGTATTAAAGTCACACTCAATGCCCTTCATCTCTAGGAACATCACTATTTATTCTCTGAGTTCCCACACTCGCCTTAACACCTTGCCGAGACTCAGCCATCGAACACTGATGTGGTATGGGACATCGGATTGTTCAGTTTCCAAATCGTCTAATAATGCCTTGAACTGTCTGTGATTAAGTCCTCTTACGACTGGGTCAATAACATGCTTGATATTCAAAACAGTTTTTCACAGACTTTCTTGATGAATCACACAGTGAAGTGGTAATAATGTGTGGTCTGGATATTCTGCTTTAATCTTATCACTTATCAACTTTACCAGACCTACATTTTTTCCAGTCAAAGCACGAGCTCCGTCAGTCGTAACACTTGCCATCTTGTTCTGAACTAACCCAGTTCTTCCAATACAGTTAGTAAAAGCATTGAATATATCATGGCCTGTGGTTGTGTCTTTGAGTGACTCAACACTTAATAACTCTTCAGTGAGTTTGAAAGAAGTGTTTATTCCACGTATAAATATCAATAATTGGGCAGTATCATGTACATCGGAACTCTAGTTAGTTAGTTAGTCAACAGATCATCCTCATTGCACATCGAACCATTCAGTCCATAAGTGTTCGGATCTCCCCTCAACAAATCCCGCAGCGTGTAGCGGCTAACGACCCCAGTTCTGTGTTGGTTTATCAGTCTTCTTTGGCTTCCTGCGTAGTGTTCTTGTTTGGCCACCCCTCTTTTAATTTGTTGTTCTCGCAGTCTGGCCATGGTTGTAGATTCACAGTCATCACTTGGTTCTCGCAAAAGTCTTACTTCTCGTAGAGCATTCGCAATGTCAGCCTGGTCCATGGCGCGTCCTCCCTCCACTGTAGCGTTACCTGCTAGCTTGTCAGCCCGCTCATTCCCTTGTACTCCCGCATGCCCTGGCACGAAGATGAAATTAATCTTTGCCAGCCGAGACCGCTCCAGAGACAGCAACCATTCTCTTCGGATCCCCTCCCCCATCTCTATCCTCTGGAGCATGTTCATTGAGTCGCTAAGGAAACATGCCCTAGTGAAGCAAATGAAATATGTCGACTACGGCTAAATGTTACGGTTCTCGCCCTACTTTGGACCCCCAGGCAGGGGCAGTGCCGGGCCAAATGCCTCGAAAGAGTCCAACCACAACTACTGGAGGTCCTTCTCAGATGTCCTGTGGAGCCAGGGGACCTGAGAATAGAGCGTCTGGCCATTGTCGTAGTAAATCCTTTATTACTTTAGTGTCGTCCCTGGAGTGAGGGGAATCAAAAACCCACATTTTTATTAACCCAATATTATTGTCCTAGAGAAACCTCCAGACTCCATCCACAAAACTCCGTCAGTCTGCAGACACCTCTTTCTTACTCTCACTCCCCCAAAAATAAAACATGCCCCCCCTCACTCTTCCCCAAAACCCCAAAATTCCCCAAAAACTCTCTTTAAAAAAAATAAATACAAAATATTTATTAAAACAAAGAGGGGAAAGTGTGGGGTGAGAAATGTGGGGTGTGTACTGGGGGAAGAATTTGTGTCGAATATTCTAAATGTGTTGTAGATTCCCGAGCGCAGAAACAGGAGCCTCAGATGAAACATCATAGCAAGGGGACCCACAGCATTACTTTTGTATTGGGGGAAAAACCTCACCCTTTATTTCGTTCTTCTTTTCCGGGGTTGAAATTTCCTTTCCGGGATCCACTGGGTCACTAGATGCATGATCCAACCCAAAATAGTTTTTGTATACCCTTAACCCGGGGTCTGTCACTACTTTAAAACTAAGGTCCCTATAACTCAAATAAGTACGGATCTCTGTACCTTGAAAACTAGGTTCAATGTCACAGGTCTCACCTTTGTTCTAATCCATTTTCATAGATTGTCACACACAAACGGTTCCAAAGTACTTCTTCACTGTACTAAATTATTCCATAAGAACTTCATGGTCAAATGTCTTTCTCTACACACTAATGTTCAGTGGTATGTGGTGAAGAAACGAGTATCACCCACCCTGGGTGAATCCCTATTGTAAATGAATCGTTTATAATGTTTTGCTCAACTGAGCCAGTTTCGTATGGACCACTCTGGATCCTATGCCTAGCATAAACAGTGCTGATTGTACTTTCTTCTGGGTATTTATTCATCTTATAAAATAAATACGAATGTTCATTTGATGTTCTTCTTAATGAGAGTTGACCTCCATCAAACCCAGTGTAGAGCTTCTTCATAGACGTAGAGGAATCTGTTAGAGAAACAGACCACATCTGGTGAACGCCGCCTTCACTAATCCCTACTAGCTGAATGTAGGCCTACTGCCTTGCTCAGAGATTTATCAGTGAACTAAACTCTGTCATGGATCAGAGTTGCTCATCTCCTCAATCTGAATCAGGTTAAGACAAGGAAAGACCAATAGATATAGTGCAGAACCCCAGCAGGCACCCTGCTGGAAGATCCCACTATTGGACATTTCCCCCATCTCCTAACCCACTACAGTATTCTCACCAGCAGAGCTAATTCTCACTTCACTACTCTATTCTCACTAACAGAGCTAATCATCACTTCACTACTCTATTCTCTACTAGCTAGTTTTAACAATGCTACTGCCTATATTAATTAGGCCTAAATATACTATCTATAATACCCTAGATAGAGTACCTTATGAAACACCGCAGTACTCCTGGATGGCCTCTACAATTTGCCATAAAGACACATGTTTAGTTAATCTTTAATTAAATCTAACACTGTAGAAGCTCTCTCCGAATTCCTAACAGCAGTGCAGAAACACGTCAGCTCAAGTCAACATTCTTGGCGACACTACTGTACACAAGTCTTGTTTTTGTTAAAGAGCCGGGAGTGTTCCGGTGAAGTTCTTTTTATGTCACGCAGGTGTCCTCAAGGGCACTAATTATTTCCAGAAATCTTATCTCCGTTTTGTTTAATAAATGTCACCAGTTGTCTCCCCCGGTTTTGACATCCAAGCCAAGCCCGCGTGTCACAACCACATGCCTACATTTCCTGACGTGTGGGAAACTTCAAAGATGACTCCACTGCCTGATCTTACCGACTACCCGTAGTAAACAACTGGTAGTT
Source organism: Cepaea nemoralis (assembly GCA_014155875.1). Lineage (NCBI taxonomy): Eukaryota > Metazoa > Mollusca > Gastropoda > Stylommatophora > Helicidae > Cepaea > Cepaea nemoralis. The sequence goes on from JACEFZ010016028.1 coordinate 66,276, forward strand.
GCGATCAAACTGTCTCTGGTATTTTTATCATCTGGTTAATCCACAGTGATTTCACGACAGCCATAACTTTCATCCAATGCAAGAGACTACCACAAAAATTGTTTACTTGCATCTTGAAATTTATGCATAACATTGTCACTTATCTTATCAACACATTTGACCACAGTTCTCCTGGATAAAGTAATGTTGTCAGATCTGTATTTTTTTGTTTGTTCTGGACACATAATGTTTGCTGCACCTAGCAAACATTCCTTGATGAACTCGCCATCAGAAAATGGCTTGTTCTGTTTTACAATTCTGTGTGACAGCACAAGACTGGCTTCAGTTGCAGCATCTTAAATTCAAGACTGTTTAGTGAAAACAGTTTGCTATTTCTCCAAAATATTTTCACCAACTCAAGTCATTTCCTTTACCTCCATTCGGTTGTTAAATTGTATCCGAAATCGGAATATTGTTTATGTCTTTTTAAATTGTACTCCTTAAAGACAGCCACTGACTCACGACACAGCAAGCAAACTGATTTGCTACCAACTTTTATAAAACAGTACTTAGTTGTCCATTCATAATTAAAAACACGGCATTTATCTTCAATCTTACGTTTGTTATTGACACTCATTTTTTAAATAAAATTCGAACAGTTAGAACTGTACAAAACTTTAAAACGGAAATGAAACAAAACCTATTCCAGGCTGTGTGTGAAAATAAAATATTCGCAAAACAAGTAGTAATCTCAGAATAAATTTCAGAAATACATCAAGACTACTACAACAAATAAATTAATTTGAACATTGTAAAAGTGAAAATAATTTAAAACAGCAAAAGACTTTAAATTTAATATTTTCTTGCAAATAAATTATTTTATTCACAGGAGAAATATATGAATAACGAAGACACAAACAATAGATTGCACGATTTATTGTCTGGCATATTTCGCTGCATCTCGTCAAGTACATACTGCAGAAATCACACAACTTACGTGAATTAACTAGATAAATCCTTCAAGTTGAAATATACACATATTCGCACAGTAATTTCAATTATCTACCACGGTAATTTTAAGCTGACTAACATGTCTTTCTGTTTGCACAATCCTGGCTTGTGTTGATTGATCATAATTAGAAATATCTGTTTTTCATAAAATCATCCTTATTAAATTTTTCATGTCGATAAATATTTCTCTACATAAAAATCGATAAATTCGCATTTTAGCATAACATGGTTCCAAATGTTGCTGTATGTAGCCAGGGGCCGGGTTGGGGTGAGCGCCCAACCTTGCATAAATACCCTAATGGCTCGTGCATTCATCACCTATGCAGCAGAAGTCCAACTTCTGGCCTTCTCGTGGCGGAACTGTTTTAACTAACAGGAGAAGGAGTGGCGGCGAGTCACTGGCGCCGAGAAATATACAGAACGCTCTAGATGTGTATGCTCGTACGTGCATGCGCAGACATGTGTGTGCGTGCCTACACACCTAAACTCGAGTAAGACCACAGTCTGCTCTAGCAAAGGAAATGTGCTGAATAAAGAGGCAACCAGCCAGGAGGCGCACCACAGAAATTAGGATGCCACCAATCACGCGCAATGAAATATGTCGACTACGGCTAAATGTTACGGTGCTCGCCCTACTTTGGACCCCCAGGCAGGTGCAGTGCCGGGCCATATGCCTCGAAAGAGTCCAACCACAACTACTGGAGGTCCTTCTCAGATGTCCTGTGGAGCCAGGGGACCTGAGAATAGAGCGTCTGATCATACCAAACAAAGACTAAAACTAATGCACTGAAATGCGGAGGGATTCAGCAACAAAAAATAGAACTAGAAAACATCTTGGACCAAGAAAAGGTAAACGTATGTTGCTTGCCAGAAACTCACCTCAACGAAAACGAAATGATGTCTTGGAAATTGCCAGTATTAAGGACACTACTTTCTGAACTTACAGCCAGCATAATGTCACCATACAGTGGATACCAACCCACTGTGGAGTACCCGGAAACGTCAGAACTGATCGATTGACTAAGGAAGGAGCAAAAGAAGAACAGCCTGATGTGCCCGTTACCACCAAAAGAAAAGAATGATCAAATCAGTCAGAAAGCCACCAAAATCTGCTCAAGACGACTACCACATTATGGACAGACCATAACAAGTCATTATTCTGCTCCTCAGAACAGGACACAATAGATTACGCAACTACATGTATACACGATTCAAGATTGGTGAATCAGCCATGTGCACGTGTGGATTATCGTCGCAGACAGCAGAGCACATACTCAAAGACTGCCCAAATTACAACATGTCTAGGCTAACCTTCTGGCCAAGAGAGACGACAGTGGAAGATAAACTCTATGGACTGCTGAGTGAACTAAAAAGGACAGTTAAATTCACACAAGAGGCAACATTGCAGTTATAGTATTTAAGGCGAACGAAAAAGGAAGAAGAAGAAGAAGAAGAAGAAGAAGAAGAAGAAGAAGAAGAAGAAGAAGAAGAAGAAGAAGAAGAAGAAGAAGAAGAAGAAGAAGAAGAAGAAGCATTACATTACGAAGGCCAAGGCTGTTTACAAAAATGTATAATTAGAAAGCAATCTTCTCAAAAATGTTGAAACAATCATAACGGTACATGAAATTCTTTAAAATTCAACAAAATAACTTAAAAACGAAGTAAAAATTATTATTCCTAAATGCCCTCGCGCGCCGCAGTTTGCCCATCTCTGATCTAGATTATTCAAAGCAAAACTTGGAACAAGTGTATGCAGTTCTCACACACAATGATCAAACAAACACTTACACTTCGCTCAGACACTGCGATGGTCTGGACATAAATACCGCATGTCTCCTGGGCGTATTCCAAAGGACATCCTCCATGGGCAGTCGGCAAAGGATATTAGAACAATGGAGTATCCACATCTACGATTCACAGATACGTGCACGCGTGACAATGAATCGTTGGGCATAGACATGAGAATCTCGGAGCAAATGACTTCTGACTGCGGAGATACACTGTAAAGTGAATTAAATTGCACTCCGTGAAAGGAGACTACTTCAACAGGCAGAGAAGAAAAGATCAAGCCGAAAGGAAAGCTAAACTGCGTCTGGAAACTTCCATCATTCCGTGGTCAGATATAACTGAAGGAAGTTATCTGTAATAATATTTTATTTTTATTTTTTTTCCTTTATGGCATCCCCAACACTATTGATGTATGACGGGCGTTTCCTGGATGTCTTTTTTCTCTTTATTAATCTTTTTTTTTTACTTTTGAGAGACAGACAGATAATAATAATAATGATAATAATAAGTCTTTATTTCAAAGGGTTAAGAATTGGGCACGCAGGCCCGTCTGACATTCTGCCCTTCTTCTCTATTTCCTCTCATACATTCTTTCATTCAACATCACTTATGAAGCAACTTTTGACAACAAAAGAACATTAAAACGCATGAAAAATAATCAATAACAAATGACTCACTGAGGCAGTGTTTAACATGGGCATTATAAATACCTAAGGAGGGTGTAACGTGCATACATAAGGGAATGTTTTTTGGCTAGTTGTCGTTTGAGATAAGTTACCATTATTGTCTTTTTTGTGTTATTTGTTATGGGGGCATGTAGTCTGTACTAGGTAGTGTTCAAACAGGTTGCGAATGTATGTATCATGATTGGTGGTGTCTTTGATTTCTTGTGAAGATTGTTCCACAACTGAGCGGCAGAGTATGCTAAGCTTGTTTATATAAGTCTATCCTAGGTTTAGGGACATGAAGTAAATTTAGTCGTTCGCTATGTCTAGCGTTATATTTAAACAATGGCCAAAGGTAGCTTGGAGCATTTTGAAATAGGATTTTGTGAATTAGTTTGGTCTTATTAAAAAGCAGGCGCTTGTGGAGGTGGCAGTAACCGGAGACGTTTATATAGGTTAGCATTGTCGTAAGCTTTTCACCATTAATTAAACGCACTGCCCTTTTCTGGAGTGAATATAGGCGTTTTGTTATTGATTTGGAGCATCCATCCCAGACTGTGGAGGCAGTAATCAATATGTGTTTGTATATGAGAAGTATAGAATATCTTTCTTGTGTTTCGTCAAGGAAATTTTTAATTTTGGCAAGTTGGTATACTTTTTTGGGCTATTTGTTTAACTAGAGCATGAACATGTGAGTTAAAAGTTAGATTTTGATCTATGATAACACCCATAGTTCTCCAGTTTATTGTATATATATACAGACAGACAGACAGACAGACAGACACACAGGCAGGCAGGCAGGCAGGCAGGCAGGCAGGCAGGAAGAAAGAGAATGAACGCACTAATGAAGAAATAAACATTACTTTCAAAGGGTTTCAAAGTGAGTACGCAGGCCCGTCTTACATTCGGCCCTTTCAGTCTTCAGAGAAATTATACGTAGATATTCAAGAGTTTTAGCAACGTTATGAGAAAAAATAAACTGGAGAACTTGGTGACAAATGGCAAGATTGATGGGAAAAGAACAAGAGGAAGACATATATGTAAATATATCTAGGTGATTTGGTCACATGACATAATCGAGACAAAAACACAGAACTGAACCTGATGATCCTGTGAGTTGGCGAAACACGACCGCACACGCTTATCGGCATGGTACATGATGGTGATGATAATATACATACTTATAAAGTAATAACTGGGGACACGTGTATTAAGTAATAAAGGGCTTATAGGCAAGACGAATGACTATATTACACCTGATTCTATCCCATATGGATCGGTGTTAGCTCAGTCTTCTTGACGAAAGTGTAGCCCAGAGCACGAACTCCTCAGCTTCAGCGACGATCCCCAATGAGTCTCCGAAAAAGAAAACTTACTCTTAAGCCGAATGTCCGGAATCGAACCGATAACCTTTGTATTCCGAGGCCAGCGACTTGACCACATCGTCATGAAGACCACTATACAGTTGTAACTACCTGTTATTAAGTAATAGTTGTCTAAGAGGGACATAGACACATCGACAGCTAAAATATATTTATTTAAAGTAAGAATTAGAAACATGTGTAAGACAGTAATAACTGTCTGGGGTTACATAATAATTGTCTGGGAGTGAGGAGTTACAGAAACATCTAGACTAGGTGATAGGAATGAGAGAGATGACGATTAACAGGCGAAGTGAATAGGACAAAACCTGGTCTGGCACAATCAGGGCCTGCGTGCATTTATTTTCGCACTGGCGAAAGGCCGTGCAAGCTTATGGGGCTTATGTTGACAAATATTACAAATAGTTCCCCCCCCCCATTCTCTCTCTCTCTCTCTCTCTCTCTCTCTCTCTCTCTCTCTCTCTCTCTCTCTCTCTCTCTCTCTCTCTCTCTCTCTCTCTCTCTCTCTCTCTCTCTCCGTGCTAAATGCTGGTGCAATTATGTTTGCTTAGAGAAAATTTCAACGTGGATATACGGGATTACGGAGAAAATCGTTAACACCTTCGCCAGGGAGGCCGCCTCTGCGGAATTGCTAGATATCTAAATGAAAAACAATCTGATAAACAAAATTGATGGTCCTTCATTATTATTCTGATGATCATATTGAATTGGTCTTCTTTTGTATCATCATAAAGATCTTTCACATAATCTGACCACGCATGTAAAATCTGATCTTTTTCTATTATGATTTTGCCATCTTTGGTTTTTAGGCAAGCTATTGATGTGTGTGTTCTTTTGTTAGTGATGTCATTAATTCTTGAGTGCATTAATTTGGTATTCTGGGTGTTGTGTTGGTTTTCAATTTCCTTGAAATTTTCCTCAAGCCATGTTTCTTTGCCTCTTTGCATAACTTCCTGATTTTTCATGTGAATCTCTTCATATTTGTCCTCGTTATTTTTGTTATTTCTTATTTCCATGAGTTTTAAGATGTCTTCCATCATCCATTTCTTGCGTCCTATTATCTTTATTTTTGGGATTATCATTGTTGTTAGTGCAGCTTCTTGACTGATTTCTTTTATATTTCCAACTAGCTGACCCGGCCCGGCTTCGCCCAGTCCCCTGGCGGGGATCTATCTATCTATCTGTCTCTCTGTCTGCTTGTCTGTCTGTCTGTCTGTCCGTCTGTCTGTCTGACCCGGCCTGGCTTCGCCCAGCCCCTGGTGGGGAGCATCTCATTTAATTCATATAAGTAGTCATATAAGCTCCCGTTCCCGACTATCTGTCTGTCTGTCTATCTGTCTGTCTGTCTATCTGTCTGTCCGACCCGGCCCGACTTCGCCCAGGCCCTGTTGGGGAGCATCTCATTTAATTCGTATAAGTAGTCATATAAGCTTCCGTTCCCGGCTATCTGTCTGTCTGTCTGTCTGTCTGTCTGTCTGTCTGTCTGTCTGTCTGTCTGTCTGTCTGTCTGTCTGACCCGGCGCGGCTTCGCCCAGCTCCTGGCGGGGAGCGTCTCATTCAATTCATATAACACAAAAAAAATTAACTTAAGAATGAATGTCCTTCTACACAGCATCCAATATTTTTAATGAAAACTGTTTTTAATCACCTACATGACTGTAGTTAACTACTTTAAACATAAAATGATGAGTTAGAAAATTTTCACTATTTAAATAGGTGCATTATTTTAATGAAAACTTTGAAAATGCCTTAAAGATTATATAATTATTTAATATAACTCATATGCCTGTAAATAACTGTAGACAGAGAGTTTATAAATCTTTGAAAACAATGCAACAATCTATATATAAAATATATAGCAATGTTATTAAAAGTTATGCCCCTTTAAATAACTTTTCTTAAGTTAAGTCCCCTCGCTATATATATATAAATTATAAGATATTAAAATATTAAATATTAGTAATAAATAGCTGATTGTACACTAACAAGCTATGACAGTTGGGTGCACGGGAATGAGAAGAAGACGTGTAGAAAATTTCATCTCAATCGGATGGACCGTTCGCGAACGCATAAAGAACGGACATACATACAGACATACATCGTCTTTTATATATATAGATTGGTCACTGACGTCTTGAAATAATATTTCCATATCGGACAATGCATCGAATCTGTTCTTTACCTCTACGTTAAATTTATCTTTTATCTCCTCACTCTTCAGTGCCTGTAGATCAGATTTTGCGTTTCTATTTGTATATTTGACTTTCTTTACGTTTATATGTAAATTCTTCTTCTTCTTCTTCAGCGTTCCGAGCCATTGAGGTTCTTTGCTGCTGATACAATCCGTCTCCATTCGTCTCTCTGGTTGACCTTCTCTTGCCAGTCGTTGATTCCAAGTGCTTGTAGGTCTGTATATATATATTATCTCTCCACCGTCTTCTTGTCTACCTTATATGTAAATTGCCTAAGATTAATCTATGGGTGCAGTAGCAGTCAGCGCCTGGTAGGGGGACACAAACATCTAATATTGATACAAGGGAAATTACTAGAATTTGAAAATAAAAATGGTATACCTAGATATAATACCAATACTAACAATGGAATCTTTATTTTTCCTTGAGAAACAAAAAAGTCAACACCGCAGTTATTTCTTGCAATGTTTAGAAGAAAGCTATTAAAATCTTTATAAAACATTTGTTTTAATCTTTACTTAATTACATTTTATGATCCCTTTTTCAATTCTATTTTTATGTTTAATTCTTAAAACTGTAATTTTAATGATATCACTAGGAAGTGGTTCTAAGTCCTTCCCCTCTGTGGGGAAACAACATTTTTTTACTGGCCTCTTAAGGCCACCCACAATTTAAAGACAATTTACTTACATTAACGACGAAGAACCTTGGAAGTCTATGGGATTTACGTTGATAAATATGTGTAGAGGAAATGTCATTTATGTTTGTAAATTTCATTCAATTTGAACAATAGTTCTCTCTCTCTCTCTGTCTCTCTGTCTCTGTCTCTGTCTCTGTCTCTCTCTCTCTCTCTCTCTCTCTCTCTCTCTCATCTCTCTCTCCTCTCTCCTCTCTCCTCTCCCAAATGCTGGTGGCAATTACGTTTGCTTAGAGAATATTTAAAATATAATAGCATGATAGTAATGCTCCCTCTACTAGCCTACGGGACACCCTTGAGCAAGGTGGGAAAACCCGTTTAGCCCCCCATCAGGTTACGTGAAGCCATGTTACAGGAGTGGATGAAGTTGGGAGCAACCGACAGAAGTTGTAGGTTATGGTCTCCATTTCACGACGGTGGCAGGATCTCTTTTTTTGGGGGACATTGGCTACGGGCATCGAACAGTATGGTCACTGCTAAAAAAGTTTTTACAAAAAAGGAAATGGCAAAATTTTCCA
>JACEFZ010016029.1:0-35000 GCA_014155875.1 Cepaea nemoralis
TAAATTACATAAATTTTGGAAACATTACATCAACTCACCCAGCATCAAGACTCTCACTGTGCGAGCCTCCTTCATCCTCTCCGCCTGAAGCCCATCATCGATAGTCTTGGACCGCCTCCGAGCAGCTTGCTCCATCTCATGCGCGCTCATACCACCTCCCATCCTGATCCTGAGACTTCAGCCAACACCTTCTTCTGGAAACAGTCCCTAATATGTCTGCCCCTAAGTGCCCCTCAGTAAAATGTCCGAATAATCACAATATAATATGTTAGTTGCACGCCTGGTTAATCACTTTGGCCAAAAATTAACGAATGATATCATTTAACACATTTTTATTCACTAAACACTTCTTAACCAAATTATCACAATAGCAACATTGTGCAGACTGTGCAATTTCCTCAAACGAAATCGTGGACAATTAGGATAGAGGCAAAATAGGGCACATCCTCAGTCGGTCTCAGAAAGGTTCCTAATGCTTCCTTTCATAAATAACCTAGGCACGCGTTGACTGGAAGCAGATCTGAGGACAAGAATGAAGACAATAATGACTTATTAATGTATTAACACCTCAGTTTATTGGCTCATATGTTCATTGACTCGTCAGTTTATTGGCTCACAAGCTAATTGAATCATCAAGTAATTGGCCCAGAAGTTCATCGATGCATCAGTTTATTGGTTGAGTAGTTCATTACTCTATCAGTTTATGGACCCGTCAATTTATTGGCCCAAAAGTCCAGTGACCCATCAATTTATTGGCCCATAAGTTGACTGCTCGTCAGTTTATTGGCGCATTTTATTACTCTATCAGCTTATAGGTTCATATGTTCATTGCCGCGCCAGTTTATTGGCTCAATAGTTCATTACTCTATCAGTTAGTTCCTGGTCTCGTCAGCTTATTGACTCAGTTCATCACTGTATAAGTTCACAGCCTCTTCAGTTTATTTGCACATCAATTTATTGACACATGGGTTTATTAGCGCATCAGTATAAACATGCGTGAAATGTAAAAGATAAATTTACAAGCCTTAATGCGCATTGAGTATATGGTGCAAGACCTATATTAGTATACACCCACTGAGCATCATGTAGGGAGAACACATAAAGCGCATATTTTACGTAACAAGTTAACATACATGCGCATCTGACAGAATCACTTTTGCGAATGACGAAACGTCGAAAGCATGTCTAGTTTTAGCATGGCGCACTTACGACACCCTCTCAATGAAAATCCCCCGGGAAATAGTTGAGCGCAAACGGAGAAGAGAAAGGCTGAGAGAAACCATGGACAGATAACATTTAAGCGCGGACCTGATGAAATATTTCCACTCTGGCGGAGGATTCTGGGTGCTTTTGCTTACATCATGAACCTCCTACTACGACCAAAGGCCAGGATTAGCAGATGAGATGATGATGATGAATTGTGATAGTTACAGGCCTCAAGAGCGTCTGGCCTAGTGGCTAGAGCTCCGGGTTCCCATTTGGGAGACAAGGTTCGAATCCTCGGTAAATGGCCGATTTTTTTACTGTTGGGGGGAAAAAGGACCAGCACTGAATAACCAGCACAGTTCGCGGCGACCTTACTGGCCAGGCAGCCTTAATATCTTAGGTTCAAGACACGCCTGTCCTATACCGCCACGTTCTGTAAGCAGTAATGGAGGTTGATGACAGGCGTGGCCACAAGTGGGGAAGGACTTAAGCTGATGTCATCAGACGTAAAGTAATATCGTCAGAAGTAAAGTAAAATCGCCAAAAGTAAACTAATATCGTCAGAAGAAAGTAATATCTCATAAATAAAGTAATATCGCTAAAAGTAAATTAATGTCATCATAAGAAAGTAATATCGTCACAAATAAAGTAATGTCGCCAGAAGTAAAGTTATATCCTCAGAAATAAAGTAATATCGTCAGAAGTAACATCGTCAGAAGTACCGTCAGTAATACCGTCAGAAGTAAAGTAATATGGTCAGAAGTAAAGTAATATTGTCAGAAGTAAAGTAATATGGTCAGAAGTAAAACAACATCGTCAGAAGTAAAATAATATCGACAGAAGTAAAGTAATATGGTCAGAAGTAAAGTAATATAGTCAGAAGTCAAGTAATATAGTCAAAAGTCAAGTAATATCGTCAGAAGTCAAATAATATCGCCAGAAGTCAAGTAATATCGTCAGAAGTCAAGTAATATAGCCAGATGTCAAGTAATATAGTCATAAGTCTAGTAATATAGTCAGAAGTCAAGTAATATAGTCAGAAGTCAAGTAATGTAGTCAGAAGTCAAGTAATATAGTCAGAAGTCAAGTAATATAGTCAGAAGTCAAGTAATGTAGTCAGAAGTCAAGTAATATAGTCAGAAGTCAATTAATATAGTCAGAAGTCAATTAATATAGTTAGAAGTCAAATAATATCGCCAGAAGTCAAGTAATAACGCCAGAAGTCAAGTAATATAGCCAGAAGTCAAGTAGTATAGTTAAAAGTCAAGTAATATAGTCAGAAGTCAAATAATATAGTCAGAAGTCAAGTAATATAGTCAGAAGTCAAGTAATGTAGTCAGAAGTCAAGTAATATCTTCAGAAGTCAAGTAATATAGTCAGATGTCAAATAATATAGTAAGAAGTCAAGTAATATAGTCAGAAGTCAAGGAATATAGTCATAAGTCAAGTAACGTAGTCAGAAGTCAGGTAATATAGTCAGAAGTCAAGTAATATCTTCAGAAGTCAAGTAATATCGTCAGAAGTCAAGTAATGTCAGCAGTAAATTAATATGGTCAGAAATCAAGTAATATGGTCAGAAGTCAAGTAATATCGTCAGAAGTCAAGTAATATCGTCAGAAGTCAAAAAATATCTTCAGAAGTCAAGTAATATTGTCGGAAGTCAAGTAATATCGTCAGAAGTAAAGTAATATGGTCAGAAGTCAAGTATTATGGTCAGAAGTCAAGTAATATGGTCAGAAGTCAAGTAATATCGTCAGAAGTAAAGTAATATGGTCAGAAGTCAAGTAATATGGTCAGAAGTAAAGTAATATGGTCAGAAGTCAAGTAATATGGTCAGAAGTCAAGTAATGTGGTCAGAAGTCAAGTAATATCGTCAGAAGTCAAGTCAAGGATCCTATTAATCGCTATCGGGCTTATTGGACATATGGCGCTAGAGTCATAATCTGAACCCAGTTGGCACTCCACGGGTGATGCCCCATGTTTGGTTGGGGAGCATAGCTCCGCTGTGGTGAAGGGGTTACCAACGCAATTCGCTATCCCGCATACCGCTTTCGAAACACAGCTGCGAGCGATTTGGAAGCAGATCCCCTTGCGCTGGTTTTAATACAATGGTATGAGTGCATGTCCTTCGGAAAGCAATGACAAACTATGAACGTAAACTTGCAAAGAAATCACATACAGCCATCAAACAAATACATTGTAAAGGATATGCAACTAACTTTTAAGCCTAGATAAGTTTTAAAAAATAAAGGCACCTCTATGGGAGTTCATACGTGTCCACCAGTACAAGCAAGTAGGTGTGTTAGCCCATGTGTAACTACTTTCCCCAAAGCGACGATGGCCCGGTCATAATCCCACTGGCGAAACAACCTGTATCCCTGCCCTTACTTATCTGTTGAGAGAGGGTGTGTGAGGACATGCCCCGAGTGACACCGATTCTAATTAATCAGTCAATCAGATTTAGAGTGCACGTACATAATTACAACTTGCGAACAGACGTTATCACTGATCAGTCACATTAATGCCTGTGTTTGTCGTAACGTCACCCGTGCGGAGTCCTTATTCTATCGTGTTACAGATCAAACCGGTAGATACCTGGCCTACAACTGCAGCTCTCAATCAACCGAAACGACGACTATAACATCTCTGGTCTAATCGTGTCGTTAATTAAGAGCACTAACATTAACGTGCAACGTGGCGGATAGTTATAACGCTTCGACAGATGTGTCAGCATATGGCCGTACTGAGGCGGTATCGAAAACAGGGAGTTTGAACGCTGCTGAGCGGGTACTGGAATCAGAGTAGAACACATGTGACTAGGAAGCTCCACGAATGATTCACACACACACACACACACGCGCACGCACGCACGCACGCGCACACACACACACACGTGCACGCGCACACGCACACGCACGCACCCACCCACACAGAGAGATACAGCGAACGTTCCGACTGAAGTCTTTATCAATGTACAAGAAAAACGAAACAATAAGAAACAGACAAAACAAAAGAATTCTTAACTAATTCAGTGCCAAACAAAAAAATAGTTGTGGACCAAACATTGTACACAAACAGATGACCAAGTATTATAGTGTCCGTTCACTGGGCATTGAAATTGTATAAGACACCACGAAATAAAACAAATAATACAATGACTTTAGTATGGCGATATATCGTCCTTCTGTCCAAATGGGAGGCCATATTGGGCACTGAATCAGTTAACTTACTCTGACATCGGATGGGTTGTCGGACTTGATCAGACTACCAATAGATTGCCTACATAAGTATTCTTTTGTTTTTCTATTTTATTATTTTGTTTTTCTTGTTTGTTGAAAAAGAAATCGGCCGAAACGTTTGCCCTTATCTATGTAATGTTTCCCTCAAGCATGAGTCCGGAGAATCTCAGCTCAGTGCACGAACTCCGTAGCACCGGCGAAGATCCTGAAATACTTTGGGTAGATTTTTAACCCGAAATTTTGCCCGGGCAGCGCCGTTAGGCTACTCTTTTTCGATTTCCAACTGCTAAGGGATTTCTTACGTGCGCAACAATACTCACGGGCGTCCGATCTCACTACCCAGAGACCAGGGGAAATTTTATTACTAGAGGTCCTTGCGAAAAAAATCACGGCCCTCACCGGGGCTTGAACCCGGGACATCCAGCACTCGAGGCGGACATTATACCTCGAGACCACTCAGCGCGGCCCCCCTCCCCCCTAGCTGATAGTATGATAAGAATGACTGAGTTAAATGAGACACAAGAGACAATGACAGCACAAACAGAACATGCATCCTCATTATATGAAATTGTATGGGCAATAAAGAACCTGAAGAATGGCAAATCACTAGGATGTGATGATATACCAGCTGAACTAATTAAAGCGGGAAAAGAAGGGAGCATACGAATCTGACATTCATTATGTACACAGATATGGAAATATGGTATCTGGCCATAAGACTGGAAGAGAAGTATCTCCAGTCCGATACCAAAAAAGGGCAACCTAAAATTATGCTGATGAGTCTATCGGACGCGAGACATCTTGTTTATGACCGAGAAGTTTTCTGGACAGTTGTTATGGGAGTGAAGTTCTGTAAGTGACATGCGACTTAATGAATGTCTAATTATGGTAATTCTCAGGTATTTGTCAGATATGATTGATCTACCGTAAAACAGTAGACAGTACTACATGCTGTCTGTTAGCGTCGAATGTATGGCTTACCAAACCCGACATACCACATTGAAACAACGGCTTCGGGCGTAGGAGCGCAATTTGGAGGGTACAAGACTTATTATGGTGTGACAAAATGCACTTCAAAGACTAAGTGTCTTGGCAGGGAAAACCATGCCCTAAGCCTTGGTCGGCAGCTGGTCTAGGATTAAAACTCTGATAGGCAGACAGTTAGAGCTTTGTTTTATTGATCTGGAGGCTTCTGCAGCTTGTCTTGTTCTAGTAGTACTGGTGTTGAATTTCCATTGGAATAAACAAGACAGGCCTAGAGAGGGATCATACTGCATGGGCAACTCATGGTCTCTATACCTCAGCCCAGGCCTTGTGTTATGGAGAGGATAGCTCTACCCCTGGTTTTGCCGCCATGAGTTGTAGTTATTATGCCTTTTTTTGAAACACAATGTAACAAACTATCGCCTGTCAAGACGACCAGGTGCCAGTAGTTCTGAGTCAGGTGTTAGCTAGCTACTTGTTATCATACACGAGTTACAGTCATAGAGAGAAACTCACGTTCGTGGCCGCTATATTTACCCAGTCTAACTACAGTCTGCCGTCTACTCCAAAAAAGATTTCAGACAAGTCTGCATTATCTCTCAAAACCTGTTCAACATGTATGCAGAAAATGTAATACGAAATATCAAAAATTGATGAAATCAGTAACAATGTTAATCAATTTATAATTGTTGGAAATCCAATTTTGGAACTCAAATAGTGTTTAGGGATTAGAAGACGCAATTCTGTGTGTCTAAAGATACAACAAAGATCAAAATCCTTTCCTGAACTTAAATAGCAAGCACAGACAAAACAACATGCCAACCAAACATCACCATAAACAATGAAGAGACTGGAAATGCCACGACATTTTAATATCTAGACCACATAATCCATAACACTGGTGACTATTGAACAGAAATCAGAAGCAGACTGACCATAGCAATTTATTGGTTAAACAGTATTAAAAGACTATGGCACAGCGTCAACAAACAGATTAAATAATACGTCTTTAGAACATTAATCTTCCAGAATGCACCATACGGATGTCATTCGTGAACAATCTCGCAATCACTAAAGAACATCGGGAATTTCGAACTTGACTGCAACAGAAAATTCTTAGAATACCGTGGACCCATAATCCTACAAGATCTAAAAATCCATCAGATCTGGCGGATTTTATTTTGGCGCTCACTCTGAACTCAAGCGTAGTCCACACGCAATAATTCTAGTAGCACTGGACTCGTCAAGGACGAGAGGTCAACATTGTAGTCCAGCTGTCCGGTGTAGGGGTTGGACTCCATACCTCAGCATCAGCGCACCGGATGTTTAAGAGCGCGCTTTCTTATCCATTCGGCCATGCTGACCAGTATCTTATTTTGAAAACTGAAATATATTGACTACATTAAACGTTATAGTGACTTGGAGAGAATAATGACTTGGAGAGATCAATGACTTGGAGAGAACAGTGACTTGGAGAGAACAATGACTTGGAGAGAACAATGACTTGGAGAGAAGAGTGACTTGGAGAGAACAATGACTTGGAGATAACGATGACTTGGAGAGAACAGTGACATGGAGAGAACTGTGACTTGGAGAGAACAATGACTTGGAGAGAATAGTGACTTGGAGAGAACAATGCCTTGGAGAGAACAATGACTTGTAGAGAACAATGACTTGGAGAGAACAATGACTTGGAGAGAACAATGACTTGGAGAGAACAATGACTTGGAGAGAACAGTGACTTGCAGAGAACAATGACTTGGAGAGAACAGTGACTTGGAGAGAACAATGACTTGGAGAGAACAATGACTTGTAGAGAACAATGACGAAAAGTGGTAGAAGAGGCAAGGTTGGATCAGCGCGAATATAGACATATATACTTGCAGACACCGCAGGCATTCAATGCACAAGGCACGAGAACTGGCAGGAGTTGGAGAGTCTCTCCCGTGGTCCGTAAGTAGATCTGCATTCTGCCAAGCAGCTGCTAACTGATTTTTTTTTTTTTTTGGCGCTTGCTCACTTTGAGCTCAAACGTAGTCCATACACAACCTCTAGTAGCACTGGATTGAATTTTGCGTGTGGTTTAGCTTACCATGTTACCAGTGTACCTCGCCATCAAGCGAACCCACACCAACTTCTGAGGTACTTGTAATTTACGTCCCCAAGTCAGGGACGAGGAGTCAACATTTTAATCCAACTGTCCGGTGTATGGGTTGAACCCTCTACCTCAGCAATCAGCACACCGGATGTTTGTTATCTGTTGATGAGTCTAATAATGCATAGAGGCATGCTTATTATTAGGTCAAGCCAGTCGAGCTTCTCCGGGTAACTATTGTTGATACATCAAAGATGTCGAAGTTGTAGAGTGCTTTGTTTTTTTTTTTAGTAAAGTGGGGGTTAAAGCTGCACTAGATTTTATTAGAAAGCAGCAAGTCAAATGGTTTGGCCATGCAAGTAGATTACCAATCAACAGCATACCACAACAAGCAATGATGTACAGACCAGATGGAAACAGAGGAAGAGGCCGACCACGTAAACGTTGGACGGAGGGAATAGCAGAATCCACGGGAATATCGATACATCATGCCCATAATTGGGCACTCTCCCGATGTTTATACTTCACCTCGACACCGCAAGGTACAAGAGGAACATGATGAGATAAGATGAGATGAGATGAGATATATTGATACGTTTTGTTCTGTAAGATTTGTGTTATTTGTCCAATGAGTTTGTTTGCATTATTGCATATATTTCCGTTCTCTTTTTTGATTTGCCATTTGGTGATATTATGATAGTGTCCATAGGAATAGTCTATGGAAAGTTATGCAGGAATTTGGAATACCAAGGAAGTTAATTAACATGACCAAACTATGCATGGAAGATACTTATAATATAGTAACATATAAAGGCAGGAAATCAGACCCCTTCCAAATAACATCTGGCTTGAAACAGGGTGATGCACTATCGCCGCTACTCTTCAATCTGGCTCTAGAGAAAGTTGTAAGGAAGGTAAAGGAGGAATGTGATATTGGAGGAACATCCAGGCTGCTTGGTTATGCAGATGATATAGATATTATAGGGCAAAGTGAACAAAAGACATTAGAAATATTGACTCACTTAAAGGAAAAAGCCCAACAGATGGGGCTGGTTATCAACCAAGATAAGACAGAATATATGGTAATTTCAAGAGACGGAATGGCTAAAAACTCTGGCCACATACAAATAGATAATATGACCATTAAAAGAACGGAAACATACAAATACCTGGGTACAATCTTCAACTGCTCCAACATCATAAGGGAAGAAATACAAACTAGAATCAACTCTGGAAATAAGATATACTATGCACTACAACATCTACTAAAATCAAAGGCGCTATCTCGTAACACCAAAATCACAATATACAAAACACTGATCAGACCAGTTGTGCTGTATGGCTCTGAAACCTGGAGTACAACGAAAGGAGACGAAGCCTTGTTACAAACCTTTGAGAACAAAATTTTAAGACGCATCTTTGGACCCATTAGGGATACACAAAGTGGAGAGTGGAAAAGAAGAAGTAACAAAGACATTTATGATTTGTTTAAGTCCCCGCTAATCACTGGTATCATGAAGGCTAATAGACTACAATGGCTGGGGCATATAGAAAGAATGGAAGATAATAGGGAAACAAAACTCGCTTACACTCAGGAAATAAATGACCGTAGACCCCGAGGTAGACCAAGAAGGCGGTGGAGAGATAATATACATACAGACCTACAAGCACTTGGAATCAACGACTGGCAAGAGAAGGTCCACCAGAGAGACGAATGGAGACAGATTGTATTTGCAGCAAAGAACCTCAATGGCTCGGAATGCTGAAGAAGAAGAAGAAGAATTTGGTGATATTATCCTTCCTAAGTACTTGAACCTCTTTACTTGTTTCAGGGTGGTATTCTTTCAGATGCCTCTTTGTCGTTTTTTTATCTTCTTAAAAAAGTCTTTTTTTTTTTTGGAGAGACTTTTTTAAGAAGAAAAAAATTTTTTTTTCTTCTTCTTTGGTTATAGTAATTACGTCCGTTTTAATGATGCTAATTTTGAAGTGTGTTCTTTACACTCTTTCCATATTATTGTTAATACGAACAGAAAACACATAGTGTTCTTTAATAATATAATGAGAAAAGAGACATTAGAGGGCATCATGATGTCGATAGATCAGCGGTAGTAGAACGAACGAACGAACGAACGAACTAACAGACTTTATTTTTAAAGGGAATTTAGCGCTCAGGCCCGTCTAACAATCTGCCCTACTATCACTCTCTTTCATACATTATTTCATCCACACATCAGTTGAGACTAACTGAGAACAACAACACTATACATTATATGCATTACAAAGGCATGGGGAAAATGTTAATACCACTACTGCATGACTCACTAAAATTAATGAATGATGTGACAAGATAATTGTTATTAGCTATGACAGTGGTTCTCAACCGGTGAGGAATCCCCCCCCCCCGAATTTTAGGGTTTCCAGGGGGGGGGGGGAATGAAGACCATTTCAAGATCGTGTTAATACAAGAACCGATTACTTGATATTGTTTTTCCCTTCATACTTTACAGTTATGTACGTCTCATCCTTCTAAAATTCATTTTATAAAGTAAGTAGACCCACAAATTATGTTTTATGTGGATGTCTAGACTTGTTTTAGTATATGCTATTACATTTACCTTCCATTTTTACGTATACTGTGTATGGGTGGGGGGGGGGGGGGTTTAGATAGGAAATATAAAAGGGGAGGAATGACGTTCTGAAAAAACGGTGAAGGGGGGCACGGGCCAAATTTTTTTATAGGAACGGGGGGGGGGGGGGGGGGGGGGGGGGGGGGGTGGGGGAAATGACGTTCTGAAAATATGGTGAAGGGGAGCACGGGCCAAAAAAGGTTGAGAACCACTGAGCTATGAGGAACATACTGGTCTACCAAAAGGGGACTGGCTGTTATACTAGGTTATTATTATTATTATTATTATTATAATTATTATTATTATTATTATTATTATATTATTATTATTATTATTGAAAGTAGCAGAGGCAGTCAGAGAGAAATATTCCTTGGTGGTCTATGAAGGTGGCATGGGGGAGGGCGGGGGTAGAATACAAGAGCGTAACAGAGCCAGAACTTCGAGGTTCGAGATGTGTATACAGACATAAGCACCTACGCCATTTCATGGGGCGCATGATAATGATGTGAACAGAAAAACAGCACATGTAAATGGAAACTAAACATCAGTGAATCAAGTAAACAAAAACATGTGAGGAAACTTACATTCAGGCTGTTGCACGCACCACATTCCGTCATAATTAGTTCAACTACCGAACTTGACACCTGCAGGGATGGAAAAATCAAGAACCTACCCAATAATCTCTATGTTCGCCCACTATCAGATTTGTTTCTTGTTTTGCTACGCGACGTCACAATATTGATGCTGTGTTTGTTTTAACGCTGGCGAAATCAATGAGACACGCATCTCGCATGTCTATGTTTGGTACAGACAGAAATCAGACACAGATAATGGAACTCCCGCAAGAACAATTAAACATTCCAGTTGTAGGGCGTATTTCGCAATTATAATAGCAAATAAAATAACACGGAGTCATCCTTTTCTGCTAGGTCTAAAAGCATCATCTCGGGTTTAATTTGATCAAATAAAACTGACATTTTGAAGTAATAGCAAATGTATTCCTTGCAAGGCATAATGCGGTCTACGAAAGATAACGATACACGTAGAGAGATGGTAATGTTGCTGATATCAAAGTACGTTTGATAGACATGGTACTGATTCTGAAATCGGAATACGGACAGATAGACAGAAATTACATGGCGGGACATTTCACTTCCATTCACACCAATTATTTATAGTTGCTGCGATCAATAAAATTGTATTTCTGAGGGTATGACGGTTATGTAGCGGAGTTATAAATTAAAGTTCGCACAGGTCTGTCATTCATTGTACGTGCCATGGGCGTGTTGTTGTGTGGGTGGCTGAGATGTGCGGGTCTCCTCACACAGCAAGCCTGCGGTACGTTCTTTTCACAACGTTGCGATCAACAACAGGTTGGTTTCTAAGTAGTTTTATTTTACGTTCAGTAGTTTGCCATTGCTTGCTGAACGAGAAGTCAACGTTTTAGCCCAACTGGCGGGCGTGTGTAATGAATCTTTTACCTTGCCGTCAGCGAACTGAAAGTTTAAGTGCGAGGGTAATAACCTCACGGCCACGCTGACCTAGTGGATATTATATAATATCTCACAAATAACACGGGAATCTTGGGTACTACGTGATCTAATCATGTGCCACTAAAATAACAAATAATTATTAAATATTCTTCATTAATTACATAGGGGCTTCAAATGCAAGCCTTAAATGTTTGGATTTTTAAGTGAATACATTCTGAGAAAGTCAAGAACAAATGTATCATCTTTCGATGTAGTCACCACTGCGTTCCATGCATGTCCACCAGCGCAGATAAAGTGCTTAGATTCTTGTTTTTAAAAAAAAATCTCGCTTGGTCGCGTGTGTAACCACTCATGCACCGACCGAAAAAGTATTTCCTCCCAATGACTCTTTGAGTTGTCCAAACAGGTGGAGATAACTTGGGGCTAGGTCTGGCGAGTACAGGGGATGTGGTACTCACTGAAAGTGGGGGACACTGCTACAAAAACAGACAACAAAACGCTGCTCCTATTTAGTGCATGTCAAAAGTGGGTGGCCATCTCTAAACGGTCCATATGACGTCACCGTGTTCGTCTGCACCGTGATGGCAGGTGTTTTACACTCTTGACATCCTTAACAACAATGTTGACAGGTTAAAACAATGCCGTGGTTATTGTAATTTCTATCACACTTTTAAGGTTTTAATGTGAATCTCTCAGTAACTAAAGTCGACCTCATCCTCCCCTCAGGACTATCAAGTTGCCTTGCCTTGTCAGCAAGCTAAATTGAAAACTATCATTACATTTCAATAAAGAGTACATATTTTGAGACTGCGTCTGTCTAAAAATGTAATTTATTGCAAAGCAGATGCAAACAAGTCAATCGGTAAATCGTTACTGCAAATTTAAGTAACTTGAGATCACTGTGTTAGATTACGTCAATGTTTTGTAGCGACATGTCGTAAATCGCAGTGAAGTGATATACACAATTGTTGCATTAATGTAAAATGGGTTTATTAGCAAAATAATTTCCCGAATTTACCAAAGTTAGTGTCAGCGATGCTATCCGGGGCGAGGTATGTAGCGGTGAGGGGCCGATCGATTAATGAGCGAATCAACGCGGCATGAAACCACACAACATCACATCTATTAGGCTGTAATTGCTTGCGATTATTAGCAGTAACAGCAACAGCTGTTGGAGAAACGGTGCGGGAGATCAGGAAGAGAGAAGGGACATTATGTTGTCACTGCACGATAACAGATCTCTGATTATCATCATCATGTGTCACAATGATAAGCGTGGGGAGGGCGGGGGTCATGTTTCGTCATCTCGCATGATCACCAGCCTTGTATGAGGATTGTGTTCCTATACCGGTAATATCACTTGGCCTGACCATTTAAGTATGCATCTCTTTGTCTTCCATTTGTTCTTGTTAAATAACATTCACCAGTTGTCAATAAGCTTAAACGCAGAGGACACAAACAATATGTTGCACTATTTATTGCCTGGCATATCTCGCTGCATCTCGTCAGGTGCATACTGCAGGGCTATATATCACGTCAAGTGAATACATGAAGTATACTTTGGCTGAAATACTGAAAACGCGTTGATTTTCGAGAATTCGGTAGACGGTGATGCGGTCATCTACACAGATGGGTCGGTCGTCCGACATGTGAGAAGCTCATGGGCCTTTACAGCTCGGGCCGGAGGGAGAATTGTGAAGGAGGACTCTGGTGCTTTCACTGAAACCACAAGTAGCCTGACCATGGAAGTCATGGCAGTAAGTAAAGCAATAACATGGCTCGAGACACAGACATTCACCAGGACATGTTTCCTTAGCGACTCAATGAACATGATCAAGAGGATAGAGGAGGGGTCAATCCGAAGAGAATGGTTGCTGCCTCTGGAGCGGTCTCGGCTGACAAAGATTAGTTTCATCTTCGTGCCAGGGCATGCGGGAGTCCAAGTAAATGAGCGGGCTGATAAGCTCGCAGGTGAGGCTACTGTGGAGGGCGGACGCGCCATGGACCAGGCTGACATTCTGAATGCTCTACGAGAAGTAAGACTCTTGCGTGAACCAAGTGATGACTGTGAATCTACAACCATGGCCAGACTGCGAGAACAGCAAATTAAAAGAGGGGTGGCCAAACAAGAACACTACGCAGGAAGCCAAAGAAGATTTATAAACCAACACAGAACTGGCGTCGTTAGCCGCTACACGTTGCGGGATTTGCTGAGGAGGGGATCCGAGCACTTATGGACTGAATGGTTCGATGTGCAATGCGGATGATCTGTCGACTAACTAACTTAAAACGCATAGTCACTGATATTGTTCGAGCGTGGAGCATCAGTTATCCCCCCACACCTACCTACCTACATACCTACCTACCTACCTATCCACCTACCTACCTACCTATCCACCTACCTACCTTTAGTGTTTTTTTTTTTTGTTGCCTCGATATAAACTTCAATATCTCAGTAACCAACTGAGGTAAAATGATGAGAATTAGTATATAACCTTATCATTATGTCCACCCAACAAAAAAAATTTTGTTCTGGAGATTTTACAGCAGATTTCAAAGTTAGTTTATATGAGGTATATTAATTACGATTTATAGATTACGTCCATGATTTTAACAGTAATACAGCTTGACCAAGAGACGTCCCGGCAGATTTTGAAATTTTCACGCGATTTCCGTTTTGAAACAAACAGCGCGAAGATTCAGAGGTGTCTCCAAATGGGGGTTCTTTCATGAAACGTGATTATATAAATAAACTAGCTGACAAGGCCCGGTTTCTGGCCGGGATCTATCTATCTATCTGTCTGTCTGTCCGTCCGTCCGTCCGTCCGCCCGCCTGCCTGCTTATCTATCTATCTATCTATCTATCTATCTATCTATCTATCTATCTATCTATCTATCTATCTATCTATCTATCTATCTATCTATCTATCTATCTATCTATCTATCTATCTATCTATCTATCTATCTATCTATCTATCTGCCTGCCTGTCTGCTTATCTATCTATCTATCTATCTATCTATCTATCTATCTATCTATCTATCTATCTATCTATCTATCTATCTATCTATCTATCTATCTATCTATCTATCTATCTATCTATCTATCTATCTATCTATCTATCTGCCTACCTGCCTGCCGGCCTACCGACCGACCGATCGATATCTATCTATCTATCTATCTATCTATCTATCTATCTATCTATCTATCTATCTATCTATCTATCTATCTATCTATCTATCTATCTATCTATCTATCTATCTATCTATCTATCTATCTATCTATCTATCTATCTATCTATCTATCTATCTATCTATCTGTCTGCCTGCCTGCATGCCTGCCTGCCCACCCGCCCGCCTGCCTGCCTGCTTATCTATCTATCTATCTATCTATCTATCTATCTTTCTATCTATCTATCTATCTTTCTATCTATCTGGCTAGCTGGCTATCTATCTATCTACCTACCTATCTATCTGTCTATCTATCTATCTATCTATCTATCTATCTATCTATCTATCTATCTATCTATCTATCTATCTATCTATCTATCTATCTATCTATCTATCTATCTATCTATCTATCTATCTATCTATCTATCTATCTATCTGGCTAGCTGGCTATTTATCTATATATCTATCTGGCTAGCTGGCTATCTATCTATCTATCTATCTATCTATCTATCTATCTATCTATCTATCTATCTATCTATCTATCTATCTATCTATCTATCTATCTATCTATTTATCTATCTATCTATCTATCTATCTATCTATCTATCTATCTATCTATCTATTTATCTATCTATCTATCTATCTATCTATCTAATCTACCTGCCTGCCTGCTTGCCTGCCTGCCTGCCGGCCGGCCCACCGACCAACCCACCGACTCACCCACCCACCCATTCAGCCAGCCATCCACCCACCCACCTACCTACCTACCTACCTTTCTGTCTGACTGTCTGTCTGTCTGTCTGTCTGTCTGTCTGTCCGCGCTATTAAATATTGATAAAAGTTACTGGAAAAAACGTCAGGACCATGTGTTGAAAGAGGAAGAGGACTATTGGAGAAAGGATGGATTGACTTTTATGCAACCGAGAGCAATCATCAACCTACTGGAATCGTCCGACACAGATTAAGGTATGAGCAGATCGCAGACCTTAATCTACGTACACACTTACTGGGATATTTTGCTCCAACTATTCAGACGAATTGCAGGCCCTAAACATTACAGCATCAGCATCAGCTGAAGAAACAAGAAGGAAATGAAAAATAAGGTAAGAAATATATTCCTTCTACTTTCCTGTTAATTTACAAATTATTTACCCCGTGCCTCTGTAAATTCTCTGTCTTTACTAATATTACACATTGCACCCCTCTCGGGATTCTCCGTGGTGAAGTGGTCAAGCCTCTGACTCGGGCTCCGAAGGTTGTATGTTCGATTCCGGGCCGCGTCCTTCATTTCACGAGTGCATTGTTTCGGAGACTCCCGAGGGTCGTCGCTGGAGCTACGGAGTTCGTGCTTTGTGCGACGCTTTCCGCGCTGCGGAAAGAAACTGAGCCATATGGGATAAACACCCGGTGCAATGCAGCCGACCCTGTCGATTTTAAGCTAATTCTTTCATTGCACCCACTCTCATACGAATCCGGATACGCCTTTGTGTGTCAACAGAATTGACATGTCTCACATTACCGTAAAAATAACTTCGTTAGCGAGAAATCACTAGTTGTTCAGCAAAAGATCAAAGGAATGTCGCCGCTTTCAATGATTTAAGTTATTTTTGGACCTATCAAAGACATATTCCTTGGGTGGGGGTAAATATAAGACGGCTGGAAAAATTTCATAACGATGCAACAGACAGTTTTCAAAATAATTGATCGTGAATGACGGCATTCGTTTGTGGACATACTATACCTACCTATCTACCTAACAAAAAGAAGACACAGATTATGTCACAAGGTAAACATGATGTACCAGCAATCTTTATTGACGACGCCGAACTGGAGATAGTAGACCATTTTACATATCTAGGATCAGAGGTAAATAGCAAATTATCCCTCGATCAGGAAATCAACATCAGGATTGGCAAAGCAGCAACAACAATGAACATGTTAGCAAAAAGAGTCTGGGAGAACAGGAAGCTTACTGCCAAAACAAAAGGCCTCGTCTACCAAGCCTGTGTCCTTAGTACTCTTCTTTATGGCAGTGAAACCTGGACAACTTACTCACGCCAAGAAAAACGTTTAAACAGCTTTCATATGCGGTGTCTGCGAAGAATACTTGGTATTAAGTGGCAAGACAAAATCACAAATACTGAAGTATTGGAAAGATCAGGTTGTGTGACGGTGCATTTCATGCTCAGTCTTCGTAGACTTAGATGGATAGGACACGTTAGGAGGATGGATGATGGCAGAATACCAAAGGACATCTTTTTTGGTGAATTACAGACGGGTAGGAGATCTCAGGGTCGGCCTGTACTGCGATACAAAGATGTGTGTAAGCGGGACATGATTGATACAGGCATTGATAATGCACATTGGGAGCACGTCGCCTCTGAACGTATTGCATGGAGGGCAACTATCAGAAATGGAATAAAGACAAAGGAGAAAATGATTGCAGATAAAGCACATACAGAGCGTGTGAGACGTAAAATGGTGCAACATGGTGGAAGTGACCATGTTTTCACATGCACCTACTGTGGGCAAACATTTGCAGCAACAATTACCAAGTGGCCTTACCAGCCACACTCGCCACCGCCATGGATCGTAGTTATTAAGCCTTTTTGAAGCACAATGTACCAAACTATCGTCTGTCAAGACGGAAAGGTGCCAATGGCCTACCTACCTACTTACCTACCTACCTACCTAGCTACCTACCTAACTATCTAGCTACCTGCCCACCTACCTATCTACCTACCTATCTACAGAATACCTACATACCTATCTACCTACCTACACGTACGCACGTACTACCCGCCTACATCTTAAATACCTTTATTAGAGGTCAGCAATGGATAAGAGAACACGTTCTTCAATCTTCGGTGTGCCGACGCCGAGGTAGCGGATTCAACTCCTGCACCGATCAGTTGGACACAAATGTTGACTTCTCGTCCTTGACTCTGGGACGTGACTTACAAGTACACGGACTTCAAGTCGGAGTGGGTTCGCCTGATAGCGATTGACACTAGTAATTTTTATTATTATTTTTGTGTGTGTGCATATCCCTTACAGGACGCTGCAGTCAACATCAGGATTTTTCAGCTGCTGTTGATGTACTAGGCAAGATTACGCTCAGTAGTCTGCCATTGCTTTCTGAGCGACCGCCTCACATACCCCGTAAGTTACCAACGCGGCGAGAACCGCTACCGATTCTCGCGCAGGTTACGTTACTCACGAGAATACACGGGATTACGGAGAAAGATGTTAATCCCTAGGCCAGGGAGACCGGCACACTAGTAATAGGGAAAGCTAATCCATGCGCAAAAATCAGTTCAGTGCAACAGAAGTAGTAGCTTGTGTATGGACGACGCTTGATATCAAAGCAAGCGAGCGTTAAAAACATACCGCTAGACATGTTTCACCTCTGTTGTCCATGGAGCATATTTCAGAAGTATATTTTGCGAACAGTCAGGTGTACATACGGTCGAAACCTGTCCGTAGACGAAGCTGTATAGTCTATAATATAGACAATGACAACCAGCGACTGTGGTGAAAAGGTAACGATCGCAATTCGCAATCACACATATCGAGCTCAAAATTAACTGCAGGCAATTTGGAAGCAGATAAAATTGCGTTGATTGATAACAATGTATGAGCGTCGGTAGTTCAGAAATCAAACTACTGAACGCAAACAGCCACAAATGTTGGGGTTGATTGCTACGTCTTGTAAACTTTAAAAGAACTGAAAGCATCTGGATTTGACATATATTGTCTAATGTCTAGAGGTAGTCGAACGATGTAACTTTTAGTAAACAACACTCCGAACTGCATGTTCGGAGCGATGGCAGATGGCTATGTCCCAGAGTTGACTGGTTTTGCCTTATGCAGAAATGCGTGGCTGCTGGGCTTCTGGTTGACTGCCACTACCATTGACGATGAACTGTATTTCGTGGACTGTGTGGGAGAACATCTAGGAAATATCCAGATGGGA
Organism: Cepaea nemoralis; assembly: GCA_014155875.1. Classification (NCBI taxonomy): domain Eukaryota; kingdom Metazoa; phylum Mollusca; class Gastropoda; order Stylommatophora; family Helicidae; genus Cepaea; species Cepaea nemoralis. The sequence goes on from JACEFZ010016029.1 coordinate 18,789, forward strand.
AAATGACTGCAGACTCCATCAGAAATTAACTGGGTGTCTTTTGGGGGACTATTGTGTTGACATTCTGGCGGCGGCATTATGCACAGTGTAACTGTGCGGGCTGTTGTTTGTCGAGACTCTGTCTTTTCCACTTTTCACATTGGGCAGTGGGGAGCATTTTGTATGATATTCACTGGCACAGGAACGGAGCATAATGGGGACGACCCGTTGCTGTGAAGTTGGAACTGCGACTAACTAAGTAACTAACTAACAACACTTAGCGTGAAACACAGGGCAGTGCTGTGAGGATAGTAAGCTTCTCTTCCGACGCCTGACTAGTCGTATTCATTTGTCTAATCTACAAACTATACTGATCATCACTGTGAAAATGATCATAAACTTCGTCATCTATATCATCATAATCATGAACAATATCATCATCATTGTCATCATTATTATCTTCTTCATTATTAGCACCATCCACATCATTATCAACATCATAATAAGCATCGTGGTCGCTGTCATCACCATAGACATCATTATCATCATTGCCAGTATTATGATCACCGTCGTCATCATCACAAACATCACGATCATCAGCGTCATCATCATTATCATCACATAATCATCTTCATTAACAATATTATCACCAGTTTATTCATCGTTATCATCACAAACATCATCATCATAATGAACATCATCATCATCATCATCATCATCATCATCATCATCATCAGTATTAAGATAATCCTCATAAACATAATCATCTTCAGTATCCATCATCATCATCATCATCATCATCATCATCATCATCATCATCATCATCATCATCATCATCATCATCATCATCATCATCATCATCATCATCATCATCATCATCATCATCATCATCATCATCATCATCATCAGTATTATGATAATCCTCATAAACATAATCATCTTCAGTATCCATCATCATCATCATCATCATCATCATCATCATCATCATCATCATCATCATCATCATCATCATCATCATCATCATCATCATCATCTTCATCAACATCATCATCATCATCATCATCATCATCATCATCATCATCATCATCATCATCATCATCATCATCATCATCATCATCATCATCATCATCACAACATGATCATCATCATCATCATAATCATCATCATCATCATCATGATCATGATCATGATCATGATCATCATCATCATCATCTTCATCATCACCGCCTTCATTTTGATAATCATCATCATCATCATCCTCCTCCTAATCAAAATACCTGTTCTGTACCGAAGACGAGACATTCGCCAGCCAAATAGAGCGGTGGAGAGGGGACATCACCAGCACGCTGATTATGAAAATGCATAATGCAGGGGAACTGTCCTGGGATCGAGAGTCTTGTATCTGAACTGTGATGATAACCACGTACACAAGCTAGGCAGCCACAGCCACCAGAGAAGACACTGCTTCGTCTTCAGGAGCGAATCCTGCTTACACATGATACGCCACATGATGATGATGATCATAGTTTGTTTAGAGCTCTTTTGATGTTTTCTGTTTATTTTCTCTCTTGTCATCTTGTACCATAACCTATACCTTCTATTTTGTCTTTTTGCAATCACTTATCGGTAGTTGATTAGGTATCGATCTCATACGATCTCCAGACCCCTTTATTTGATGTCTGTTGATATGTGTGTCGAGTGTTATGTCTATGGTCAGCATGTCGAACGGATAAAAGCGATCGCTCTTAAACTTCTAGTGTGTTGTTGCCGAGGTAGCGGGTTCAACCCTTACACCGGTTAGTTGGATAAAATATTGACTTCTTGTCCTTGGCTTGGGGACGTAAGTTACAAGTACCTCAGAAGTCGGAGTGGATTCGTTTGATGGCGAGAGACACTGGTAATAGAAAAAGATAATCCACAAGCAAAATGCAGACCAGTTCACCAGAGGTGATAGCAGGTGGTTGGCCTACACTTCAGTTCAAAGCGAGCGGTTGCTAAAAATTAAAAAAAGTCATATTTTTGATGTTATTTCGCATTCTGGCTTTTCTGGAAAACTAGAGCGCCTTTCTGAACTAATTCAGTACCGAAGGATAATATATCCGCAAATGTGACGTCCCATTTGGTCAGAAGGACGATATATCGCCATACCAGGGCCATCGTGTAAATTTGTTTTCTTTCGTCGCACCTTACGAAATTTCAGTGCTTATTGAATGGAAATTTACATTGTAATATTTGATCACTTGGGTGTACACCATGTTTGGTCAAAACGTACTTTTAGTTTGGTATTTCATCCAGTGCACACACAAACAATATGTCAAAGTAAGCTTTAATGTCATAATTTGAAAGATGAAGCTGATTTATTGGGCTTTCCTTTCATAGTCTTCTTTGTGGGCTTCTTAGGCTTGGCAGGAAGTCTATCAGCTGCTGTCTTGTTTCCCAAATTCAGCATTGAGCAAACGGTTGCAAGATTGTTTGACCTTCATTAACTTGAATCTGTCAAAAGTTAACTGAGCTCTCCTTTAATTTGTAGGATTTTTTTTTTTTTTAACGTCCATGTGATTTGCTCACATTTCTGGTTAATACCTGAGTTCTGTCAGGCCTTTCTAATTGTTCCTGTTCGGACAGAGTGAGCGATACTAACTGTTAACTGTGTCAGGCGGCGAGCCTAGAAGTTCAAATCCTTGTGGTTCACGCCAGAGCATGGGCCATAAAGTGCCATATTTTGGTCAATACCATCGACTATGGGTGCGAGTTGGAATTTATCGTCTCCGTGGGAAATGTAGGCCACTCGGCCAATCTCAGCAAAGTGTTCACAGGCCATATCCAATGCCCATACAGTGGAGCGGTCATTGACATGACCCAGAGGGTGAGCCTAAGCGAGCTGGGGGTACTAAATGAGATGAATGTGAAAGGCATGGCCCACGGAAAGCTCACGAATCACGGTTGGATAAAAGTGTTGAGTGAAAACCAATCGTTGAGTTCAATCAGTCTAGGAAAATACGTCAGCTGGGACTCATCGCGATGGATAGTGTGCCGCTACCAACTGTATGGTGACTCCATTAGTATGTGACCGCTAGAGGGTTCGCCCATGAGCCTAAGAGAGCTGGGGGAGTTAAATGAGATTAATGTGAAAGGTATGGCTCACGCAGAGCTCGTGAATCACGGTTGGATAAAAGTGTTGAGTTTAATCAGTCTGGGAAACGACGTCAGCTGGGACGCATCGCCATGGCTCATTGTGCCAGTACCAACCATATAGCGACCCCATTAGTATGTGGGTGCAGCGGTAGCGTAGTGGCTAGACGCTGGTCTGTCGGAGCGGTGATCATAGGTTCGAGTATACATCGAGACGAATTTTGCAAAACAGGTCGACACAAAGTGGATACTAGAAACTGTCTTGGGAAGAAAACGTGACCACATGATATTGATCGGATCAGCCCTAGACTGCAGATTGGCCTATATAAGAGTTGATTTGAGTCCGGAACCGATATCACAGCACTCTGGTCATTCCCATACTTGCTCCGTCCTTGTATACAACAGTCAGCAAAGAGTACCAGTACTAATGTTACCATTTTCAGTCTAATTATGTGTCCGTCAGGCTTTTCCTCGGAGTCCTGAGTGTCGGCCACATCCGCTGGTCACTTCTTGCAGCTCCATTCTCTACAAGTCGCGATGATTGGTCTATAAAAATATGTGTCTAGCACCATATGTCAAATATGGCTTAAGAGTGTAAAAAAAGACCTTTACTATTTTTTTAAACGCTTTAGTATTTTATAGATTAAGAAAAGGTCATCATTCACGTCATTATATCTTTGTGATAGGTTGTATAAGGACATATGCATGTTTTTTTTAAATGAGATGTACCGAGCTAGGGGTTAACGTCTTTCTCCGTAATCCTGTATATTCTCGTAAGTAACGTAACCTGCGCGAGAATGGGTAGCGGTTCTCGCCGCGTTGGTAACTTACGGGGTATTTAAGCCGGTCGCTCAGAAAGCAATGGCAAACTACTGAGCGTAATCTTGCATAGTTCATCAACAGCAGCTGAAAAATGCTGTTGTTGACTGCATCGTCCTGTAAGGGATATGCAACGTAAAAAAAACCCTAGAAATAAGAGAAAAAGAACTTATAACGGTGTTATAATTCACCGTTGGTTTGTTGTTATTTATGCACAGACAACTGCACCGTGATGTTACAGTTATGTGTGAGTCCATTGTGTGGATGTACGGAGGAGTACGCTAAGCTTGCTTTGTATAAGTCTATCCCAGCGTTGGGGAGATGTAGTATGTTATGGTCAGTTGCATGACCTTTATAGGACGTCGCAATCAATCCCAGCATATTTTGGCTTTTGATCAATTTACATACAAGTTTTTAATCCAGTAGTTCGCCATAGCCTTCTGAACGACCAACGCTCATATTATCTAAATCAACGCAAGGCGGCCGACTTTCACATCATCAACGGCATATTTCGAACCCTCTACTCTGTATGTCGGGGAATTGTGAAACGCGTTCACTGCCTCGAAGCCACAGCGCGGTCAGTATGTTATAGATACCAACGTAACCAGACTACATATGGTACCACTTGTATTGGAACTCTTCGCTGGTTGTTGAAGATGAGGACGAAGAGCGTATGGGAATGTCGTGAGTGCAACGATGTCGACTCAACCCACCCGACCTCCAGATGGTACAACCCACAGCAGTAGTTCCCAAGCTTTTCAAGCAGAGGGCCATATCTAGTATTCTCGGTAGTTAAGCGGGCCACAAAGTTATAAAATTATAAATATCGTGCAATATTATTCTTACCTTTCTTAACTTTCGTCAACAAAACTCTAAGACTTTAAAGGCAGTCAGGGTCAGTACTACACTGCGGTTATATTTGGGTTTAAAATCAAAAGTTCATTTAACAATAAATTTTAAATCAGTTTTAAAATCGCTATTAATGGTATTAATTTACAATGTAACTGTTCATCATAACCAGTTACTTTAGTTCAGATGCCAGTTTATCAATGTCTGGGCACAAATCTGTCGTGCCCAAAGTCATAAGCGCAGCTAGGTTACTGTCGGTGCGACTGGAACGTTGCTTGTTCTTTTATAATGGTCATTGCGGAAAATGACTGCTTGCATCTTAAGTCGAACCAAAACGACAAATGTATCTCTGGGCGAATGAACGCAAGTGTTCATATTGTTCGAAGGCAAAAGTCGCCAGAATTAAATCATATGATCAGCGGAAAGTAAAGCAGGCAGCTCCAGAAATTTACATCTCAATGCAGAATTGCATTTCAAATCAATTACTTCGTGCTGAAGGTTTAGCTGTAATTGACAGAGCTTGACATCAGGAAATACGAACGGATTTATGAAGAGGGCAACATTATCCTCCTCTATTGTGAACTCTTGAAATCTCGACTGAAAGATATCCAGAAGACTTTCAACTTTTACTTTGTACTGTATCAAGTCACATTTCTTTTCCACCCACCCCAAGCGTCTTCAGAGTTGGAAACGTCTCTAAAGTCCCTCCAGCCAGATGTCCGATAAACATTCGTAGTCTAATCTATATATATAAAAGAGAATGTTTGTGTCTTTGTGTGTCCTTTATCCGTTCCTGAACGGTCCATCCGATTGAGATGAAATGTTCTACATATGTTCTTCTCATTCCCGCGCAGCCAACTGGCATAGTTATTTAGTTTAAAAAAAGATATTTACGTTTTAAATCAATATTAAAATGAAAGACGTCTAATTAAGGGGACTTAACAACAAAAGTTATATCAAGGGACATTACTTTTAGTAATATTGCTATATTATGTAATTTAAATAATTGTTGTATTTTTCTTAAAGTTGTATAACATGTTTAAAGAAATTATCTACAATCATATGCCTTTAAAAAAAAAGGTGATTAAACACTTTAAGGCATTTCAAAGTTTTGGTAAAAATAATGGATCTATTATAGATACGTGCAAATTTTCGAACCCATTTTTCCCGCAACGGAAACGGAAAAGGCCGAACATATACTCTGTGCACCACAGTCGTATCTCGTATAAACAAAGTGATAAAAACTTTAAGGCATCTTCAAAGATTTCTCTGGTTTCTCTTCACAACGTATAACATTAGACCTAGTAATGACCCTACACCCTAGAGGCCGGGATGATCAATCTCGGTCCCGTGGCTAAGGTCAGACGCATTTGCTGCTCCCCGCAGTAGTGCGCCTGGTCGGTCTGGTCGGGGGCCGGGTGATCCACACACCAAAAAAAAAACCCTCACATTAATCACTTTAAATGTGGGCCCGGTGGACCACTGTGGGCAATAGCTCACAGTGGGACTAAGGGTCCACGCCAAAAACAGGGGAGGCGGGGAACCAGCTCGTCTGGGATGACCGCCAAACCCTTAAAAAAAAAAAAAAAAAAATCTTCAAAGATTTCGTAAAAATAATGGATCTATTTTAGATACGTAAAAATTTTCTAACTCTGAACAATATAATCGAAGCTACAATTTTAAGTGTGAAATTTAAAGGAGAAGATGTACTGTTGCCTCGCATCCTAATGATTCCAACAGATATGCCATTTGAATTCAAACTTCTGCAGTTTCCGGGTAGACAGACAGACAGACAGACAGACAGACAGACAGACAGACAGACAGACAGACAGACAGACAGACAGACAGACAGACAGACAGATAGATAGATAGATAGATAGATAGATAGATAGATAGATAGATAGATAGATAGATATAAATAGATAGATTAGATAGATGCATTAGATAGATAGATAGACAGACAGACAGACAGACAGATAGATGACAGGGAGGGAGAGTGGGAGGGATAGACGGAGGGAGAGACGGACGGACGGGTAGACAGACAGACAGACAGACAGACAGACAGACAGACAGACAGACAGACAGACAGACAGACAGACAGACAGACAGACAGACAGACAGACAGACAGACAGACAGACAGACAGATAGACAGATCCCCGCCAGGGACTGGGCGAAGCCTGGCCGAGTCAGCTAGTTTTAAATGAAGAAATAAAAGTGTAATCGCACAAATTTGTGAATAGTTCCCCCCCTCCCCCACCACTGCATCCTCACATTTAAAGAGTTTAAATGAGATCTGATGTCCACCAAAAATGCCAGGTCATTAAGCGAGTGATCTTTCAGCAGACATTCCCGTTCTGTAGGCAATTCATTTATTTCAGACAGAGACAGATAGACACTATTTTTCAGTGCCCCGAAACGTGACAGAACTTTCCCTTTAGATAGCCATCTGACATCACAGTGTAGCAGTAGCTCACCGTATTCCTCGCTCAGGTCTGATAGAAACGGTCTGAACTCACTCCTGTTCAGCGCCTTACTTCGAATTTTGTTCACACATCTCAGAACAACATCCATGACATGTTTCAGATTTAACGTCTTTCCACAAAGAGCTTCTTGGTGAATGATACAATGATATTTTAATATAGTGCGGCCAAGAAACTGTTCCAATAATGCTAGACATCCAGACATTTTACCCGTCAAAGCCGGATCACCGTCGGTGCATACACTGTCCAGTTTTGTCCATTCTATGTTGTTTTTCTCCTACACACAACTTCAGATTTTCAAATAGTCCCTTTGGTAGTTGCATGCATCGATTCAAGTCTTAGAAGTTCTTCAATAATTTCAAAATTATCGTTTATTAGCTCGAACAAAAACTGCAACCTAAGCTGTGTCAGAAATGTCAGTGGATCATGTCAGTGGATCCATCCATTTCCAATGAAAAATATTTACAATTTTTGATATGTGTTGCTATTTGACGATGAAAATCGGTGACTAATTCTTCATCTGGCCTGGCCATGGTATTATTAGACAAAGAAATCTGATCAAATTTTGTTTCACACTTTTTATCGCCAAGCATTCTAGCAGCAATTTTAAGGGAATGCTTGATTATTTCTTCTGCATTGGTCAACGGTTTCTTTTTGCGAGCGACTTCGTACGACGCAACAACAGCACTCTTGTTAGAGTTCGTTAGATTTGGTGAAAAATGACTGCTGCCTGGCTAGAGAACTTTCTTGTTTAGCTATGAAATCTTTTCTTAATTCCGAATTGATCGGATATTGAACATGTATATCTGAATGTGTGGTCGTGAAGTATCGTTCCAGATTAATTTTTTTTTGGGGTAACAGAAACACAAAATTCGTAGATTAAGCAAACAAGTTTACTGCTGCGAACAGGCATAAACATAAATGTATCCGTTCAATCTTCGTTGAATTCACGACAAGCAACGTCTTCACATTTTCGCATTTTACCATTGTTTGATTTTAGATTTCCCACACTCATGTTTATAGGCTTTAACAGTAAATTTTTATTTAAAAAAATCTCATTTCAACACAATACTACCGACTCTGCTAAACTGTTGTAACAGACGATACAATGGCACCTTGCGCACTCTGATTGGTTGATAAGGCTGGGAAATGGGAACTTCATAACGTCTCGTTGCGACTGAACAAGCGCATTCGATACTATCTTAGCAAAACAACCACAAGCAGAGTAAATTATCGCACATTGACGGGGCGCTCCGAGTGCATTTTTGAAATTATTACAATATATTATATTAAATAACGAGGCCTTGTGTGCCACTTTCTGACATCTGGCGGGCCACAAATGGCCAGCTGGCCGTGGTTTGGATATATCCTGCTGACGCAATCATATTAGAGTGTATGATTTCAGAACAATGTTACAAAAAGAAAACACCACAAAGGGAACAAAAAGACATGCCCTCTTATATGTTTAAATATGTATGACAACGGCCAATAAAATAGAGTTGAGCCAGTGTTCGTGGAAATCGATAAAATATGTACTCAGTCAGCAAAAAAGACAATGGGCGGGTTTTGGTTTGAAAAAAAAAAAAAACAATGTGAAGAGCAGAGAGTGCACGGAGCAGAACAACAGAAAATGTCAAAACCATTGTTTCTGATAAGTTCAGATAAGTGGTACAGTTGCACACGTGCCAACAAGGATTATATAAACGGGATATTTCAGACTGGGCAGAAGCCGGGAATAACTGCTGACTCTGTATCGCTCACATTTACTTCGTCCTCCTGCCCCTCTTGTTCTTCTTGTCCATGTTCTTCTTAGTTCTTCTTGTTCTTGTTCTTGCTGTTCTCCTTATTGTTCTTGTTATTTTTGTTCTTGTTCTTTTTGTTCTTGTTCTTCTTGTCCTTTTTCTTCTTGTTCTTTTTCTTTTCGTTGTCATATTTTCTTGTTCTTCTTGTTCTTGTTCGTCTTGTTCTAGATCATGTTTTCTTGTTCTTCTTCTTGTTCTTCTTATGCTTCATCTAATTGTTCTTGTTCTTCTTGTGATCTTTCTTCTTCTGTTGCTGCTGCCTTTCATCTTCCAATGGAGTCTAGGCCCTCAACCAACCCTTTGTAGACTTGATCATGTTTGGTAGGGTTTGAGAGCTAACATTTGCTATGAGCTTAGTGACATATGCCTGGGTTCACTGACATTAAGGAGAATGACCTTGCTAGTACATAAACAAGTGACCGGGCATGAGAAAGAATAGACGAAAGTTGGAGACAGTGAGGTGAGTGACCAGGCTACGAGAAAAACAACCAACCCTGAGAAATAATGGTGAGGGTGGGTGCAGAACCCCAGGGTGGACGGGGTGAGAGACAGTTTAGTGTCGTGTGAAGTTAGGGGACATAAAAGAGAGTGGAAAACATTGACAGGGGAGTTGGAGCTGAAACCGGCTGCGGGTCGGATCATGTGGACAGGGGATGTCTAGACTCCGAGCTGTTCGGGAGTCGAAGGATAGGAGCGGAGAGAAAGAGAGCTCCGTCCTGTGGTGTGTTGTGCTCCGAGTTGTGAATGCAGGCCTAAAACCCAGTGGGGGTTGGATAGATAATGGAGGCCTGAACCCAAAGTGGGTTGGATAGATAATGGAGGCCTGAACCCAAAGTGGGTTGGATAGTTAATGGAGGCCTGAACCCAAAGTGGGTTGGATAGTTAGTGGAGGCTAGACCCAGTGTGTGGGTTGTAATGTGTGAGGTCCAGCTGTGGATAGTAGCTGGATAACTGTTTTGTGAATTGGAGATTCACAAGGCCTTGAGAAGGCAGTATTGTGTGCTGGTTAAGTTGTGAGGAGGATATGTATATTCTATGGATTATATTGTTTCTGGATATAGAATTATGTTCCGTTTGTCCGTGTTCTTTCTGTATTAAAGGATTATGTGCGCCAAAGCAATCTTGTTCACTGACTGATGGATGTGTACTACTGGGGTGAGTTGCATTGTGAGACAGGTGGCGAGATCTACTTACCCTCCATAGTGACATACAAGGAACATTGAATCCTAGACAACGACCATGTCACCCGGTTATTATAAAGAACATTGTGACACTTAGGTAGCCAGTCTCACACCAGCTCTCCTTAGTGGCATCTTACGACATGCAGGATAGGTTACATTGTTACCCTGATTGGCTTTTCTCACGGGCCTCAGTAACACGCTGGCGTTGGGGCTCACTGGACAAGTAAACAGACTGACCAACAGAATGACATTGTTGTTTATTGTTCTAGATCAATGCAAATCAACTGGAAGTTTTAAAGAGCATTTTATAATATAAGTATAAAATAAAATATATGACTAGCGACAAACTGGAGTTCAGCATGGCCGAATGATAAGAGCGACTGCTGTTAAACTTCCGGTGTGCAGATGGTGAGGTAGCGGGTTCAACCCTTAAACCGGTCAGTTGGATTAAAATGTTGATTTTTCGCCCTTGACCATCGGACGCAAATTACAAGTACTTCAGAAGTTAGAGTGGGTTCGCCTGATGGTGAGGGACACAGGTAATAAGGAAAGCTAATCCCCACGCAAAAGAAGTTGTAGTACGTTCATAGACCGCTTGAGTTTAAACCGAGCGAACGCAAAACGAAAAAACATTGGTTAGAAATTATGTGGAAGTTGCGGACAATCTGGTTTTACGGAAAAGTGATGAGAACAGCGAGGACAGATAGTAATAGTAAGTGAAATGAAGATATCTTGAAAGAAGTTAGCTCACAATGAGAACTGGTTACTCCCATTATTTAGGCATGTCACGAGAAGAGGAAAGCTGGAGCATGTCGCGACAACGGGACGGTTGGAGGGGAAGAGAGGCAAGGGAAGACCAAGAGAGGAGTTGCTGGACAGAGCCTGGCATCTGATACCAAGAGAGAAGTTGCTGGACAGGTGGACAACATGGCATGGATGGACGGCAGGAGGAGAAAGGTCTCTCCTAAGCCAGACACTCAGAAGGCGATCGCATTCGAGATTGGAAAGGTCGAGACTGAGTGTAGGCAATGGCCGTATTCACCCTGCCACCAGAGATATATATTTTAGGAATTAAGTGTGATAGTTTTAATCACCATTGTTGATATGCATTTTATTATGATTCAAACATAGAATAGAAGCGTTGTGAATGTGAATTCAAGAATACAATAGACACAGTAAAACAAAACAAAAAAAAAACACTACGTCCTGTTCAATACTTATAATTAATGTCTTATTCTGTGATTCTGGAATGATAGATGGAGGAAGTGAAAGAGAGTCCAAAGAGAACGCCACTCAATAGTATAATAGTCAGCCATCTTGTACCACGAGCAGTCAGTAGTCATTCGAGCTATTGCAACTGATGTTAATCACAGACAGACATTCGTACCACAACCCGAACTCTCGAGCCATGTACCAATGTCAGAGTGTAACTTCTGATGTCTTAGTAGTAGTAGGCCTCTTTCAGTCCTGAAGGACTATAGAGTTGTGCCCCCGGGAAGGCACCTGACAGCGCCGCTGGTCCAATGCGAGAGTGACAATCTCTGTCACAGTTTCCGCATATGTAAGACGAGACAGGTCCCGCAGTAAGAGACTGCATTTTATGCCTATGCGCCTATCTCAGTTTGTTGAAGCAGAGCGCTCACACAGGACCAGTCCGTTTCGTACATCTCTTCTCCGGGAACATCTGTCTGTTGCAACTCTTTCCCACATGTCTGTATCTATGCTATGGGTTTTGATAACGTGTTTACACACATCCCTATATCGCATTTAGGGGTCTTCCGGTTGACCTCTTCCCCGTGGCTAGTTCTCCGGATAGGAGATCTTTGCGAATACGTTCATCCCCCATTCGAGATACATGGCCCAGTCACCGGAAGCGACTCTGCTTGAGGAGGGAGTGCATTATGATAAAATCCGCTCTTTCAAGCACGTGTTTGTTTGTTATGTGGTCTTTCCACGATATGCTCAGGATACGTCTCAGATATCTCATATGGAAGGAATTTAACTTTCTTTCCTGTCGTGAGTACAAGGTCCAGGATTCAGACCCATAGAGTAGTGTGCTAACAACACAAGCTTTATATACTTGAACTTTTGTACGCCCTGTTAGTCTATTATTATTCCAAACTCTCTTAGTTAGCCCGGAAAGTGTTGTGATGTCTTAAAGTGGTGTTTTTTTTTTTTTTTTCGCGTTTCCATCCTGTTTCAGGATATTGCGGTCAACACCAGCATCTTTCAGCTGTATGTTGATTCCTAGGCTAGATTACGCTTATCAGCACGCCACGACTTTCTGAGCGACCGGCTCCATACTCTCATAAGTCACTTTTGCGATTCGAACCACTGCTAATTCTCGTCGCGTCACGTGACGAGAGTATTCGGGGTTAGCGGAGAAAGCTGTAACTCTCGGCCATGGAGCCGGCATTAAAGTTGTGTTAATCACAGTAAACTCAATGTATGCCACGAGCAGTATTATCACCGTTACCCGCGGCATATTACCTCATCCCGACCCATAGCAATCACCAACGCCACACGGCGTGGACAATAAGAATAACGGCAAACAATTAACCCCCAAACGGGGGTAAATTATAGTTAGATAGAAGGCAGCATTACGCAGATTCCACAGTTGTAACTATTTCAAGATACAGCTGAACAAACACAGGATACCACAGGAGGGAAATCAAACGAAAAGAAGCATTCAATAAGCACAGCTGGAAAAGATAAACCTGTCTGGCCCTGCGCACCAAATTACATCCAGGAGATTGATTGACTGACACTAATCACACAGACAGACAACTGCTTCTAATGGAAAACAAGTGATTCTCTGAACATGAAAGCCGATAAATGACCCCCCCCCCCCCCCCACCCCCCCAAAAAAAATACCAACAACAAACAAACAAAACATCACTTTCCAGTAAAATTAAACAATTACATCTACATCTGAACGCACTGTCCTCTGGATAGTGCTGAACTTTATTTCCAAATTACAAATTACATCTGGTATATTATGTTGATGGGAAAGGGGGTGGGGGGGGGGGGGGTGAATTCGTCGTTTTTCTTGAGCGTAAGATGTGAAGACTGATTTTGTTATTGCCAATTATTCTCCATTTTAGTCTTCAGATTTGCGTACATTAATGATTACCTAGACTACATTCTTACGTTAGATGTATAGGAATATTGCAGCCTTGTTTACTTTTCCTTCTTTCGTTCTAGATGTAGAGGTACCTTGTGTTGGTTATCCTTCAGTCTTCCACTGAGAGATATAGAATTAGTTTAGGTGTTGTTTAGTCTTCCCTCTGCCATTATGTCGATCTGTGGCGATGGTGTTACGGACGCAGTTCGTAATTCCCTATACCGTGTTAGAAACACAGCTGTGGGTGATTTGGCAGCAGACCGCCTTACGTTGGTTTTTTTTGAAATGGTATGAGTGCCGGTCGTTCATAAAGCAATGGCAAGCCTGAATATAAACTTGCCCAGGAATCAAGAACAGACAAAGTATACTGGTGTTGACTGCTGTGCAGGATATGCAACTAACTAACTTCCATTCTAGATGTAAAGGTACCGTTAGGCGTTGTTTAGTCTTCCTTCTTCCATTCTAGATGTAGAGATACCGTTAGGTGTTTCTAGTCTTACTTTTTTAAATCTAGATGTAAATATGTCCTAGGATGTTGTCTAGTCTCCCCCTTCAATCTAGATGTAGATATACCCTAGAATGTTGTCTAGTATTGCCACTTCAATCTAGATGTAGATATTCCCCAGAATGTTGCCTTGTCTTCTCACTTCAATCTAGATGTAGATATTCCCCAGAATGTTGCCTTGTCTTCCCACTTCAATCTAGATGTAGATATTCCCTAGAATGTTGCCTTGTCTTCCCACTTCAATCTAGATGTAGATATACCCTAGAATGTTGTCTAGTATTGCCACTTCAATCTAGATGTAGATATTCCCCAGAATGTTGCCTTGTCTTCCCACTTCAATCTAGATGTAGATATTCCACAGAATGTTGCCTTGTCTTCCCACTTCAATCTAGATGTAGATATTCCCCAGAATGTTTTCTAGTCTTGCCACTTCAATCTAGATGTAGATATTCCCCAGAATGTTGCCTTGTCTTCCCACTTCAATCTAGATGTAGATATACCCCAGAATGTTGTCTAGTCTTCCCACTTCAATCTAGATGTAGATATTCCCCAGAATGTTGCCTTGTCTTCCCACGTCAATCTAGATGTAGATATACGCCAGAATGTTGTCTAGTCTCTTGCCACTTCAATCTAGATGTAGATATTCCCTAAGATGTTGTCTAGTCTTACCACTTCAGTCTAGATGTAGATATGCCCCTGAATGTTGTCTAGTCTTGCCACTTCAATCTAAATGTAGATATACCCCAGAAAGTTGTATAGTCCTCCCACTTCAATCTAGATGTAGATATACCCCAGAAAGTTGCCTTGTCTTCCCACTTCAATCTAGATGTAGATATACGCCAGAATGTTGTCTAGTCTTGCCACTTCAATCTAGATGTAGATATGCCCCTGAATGTTGTCTAGTCTTGCCACTTCAATCTAGATGTAGATATGCCCCTGAATGTTGTATAGTCCTCCCAATTCAATCTAAATGTAGATATACCCCAGAATGTTGCCTTGTCTTCTCACTTCAATCTAGATGTAGATATTCCCCAGAATGTTGCCTTGTCTTCCCACTTCAATCTAGATGTAGATATTCCCTAGAATGTTGCCTTGTCTTCCCACTTCAATCTAGATGTAGATATACCCTAGAATGTTGTCTAGTATTGCCACTTCAATCTAGATGTAGATATTCCCCAGAATGTTGCCTTGTCTTCCCACTTCAATCTAGATGTAGATATTCCACAGAATGTTGCCTTGTCTTCCCACTCAATCTAGATGTAGATATTCCCCAGAAGTTTTATAGTCTTGCACTTCAATCTAGATGTAGATATTCCCAGAATGTTGCCTGTCTTCCCACTTCAATCTAGATGTAGATATACCCCGAATGTTGTCTAGTCTTCCCACTTCAATCTAATGTAGATATACGCCAGAATGTTGCCTTGTCTCCACGTCAATCTAGATGTAGATATAACGCCAGAATGTTGTCTAGTCTCTTGCCACTTCAATCTAGATGTAGATATTCCCTAAGAATGTTGTCTTGTCTTACCACTTCAAGTCTAGATGTGATATGCCCTGAATGTTGTCTAGTCTTGCCACTTCAATCTAAATGTAGATATACCCCAGAAAGTTGTATAGTCCTCCCACTTCAATCTAGATGTAGATATACCCCAGAATGTTGTCTAGTCTTGCCACTTCAAGTCTAGATGTAGATATGCCCCTGAATGTTGTCTAGTCTTGCCACTTCAATCTAAATGTAGATATACCCCAGAAAGTTGTATAGTCCTCCCACTTCAATCTAAATGTAGATATACCCCAGAAAGTTGTATAGTCCTCCCACTTCAATCTAGATGTAGATATACTCAAGAATGTTGTCTAGTCTTCCCACTTCAATCTAAATGTAGATATACCCCAGAATGTTGTCTAGACTTGCCACTTCAATCTAAATGTAGATATACCCTAGTTTGATACACACGGACAATACCCGATCACACATAGTGCGTTGATTGATACAGAAGGACAATATCAGATCACACATAGTGTGTTGATTAATACACACGGACAATACCCGACCACATAATGCATTGATTGATACAGGCAGTCAGTACCGTATCATACGTAATGCGTTGATTGATAGACATGATCTGAATCCCATAACGCATAATGCGTTGGTGGATACGCACGATCAGTACCTGATCACACATAATCTATTGATTGATATACACGAACAATTGTTAGTTGTAGGAAGGTTGTCCTATAGTTCACTGCCGGGGAAACACGAAAAAAATAATGCACACAAAAATATGAGCGTATGGGATTTTACAAGGTAAGAGAAAGGTAAGGGGAATCAACCTCATTGCA
>JACEFZ010016029.1:40000-70799 GCA_014155875.1 Cepaea nemoralis
AGGATGGACGCTTCTCACAAGAACGAATGACCAGTCGATACAGTTTGTCAGTAACGAGGATGTACGCTTCTCACAAGAACGAATGACCAGTCGGTACAGTTTGTCAGTAACGAGGATGTACGCTTCTCACAAGAACGAATGATCCAGTCGGTACAGTTTGTCAGTAACGAGGATGTACGCTTCTCACAAGAACGAATGACCAGTCAGATACAGTTTGTCAGTAACGAGGACAGTACGCTTCTCACAAGAACGAATGACCAGTCAGTACAGTTTGTCAGTAACGAGGAATGTACGCTTCTCACAAGAACGAATGACCAGTCGGTACAGTTTAGTCAGTAACGAGGATGTACGCTTCTCACAAGAACGAATGACCAGTCGGTACAGTTTGTCAGTAACGAGGATGTACGCTTCTCACAAGAACGAATGACCAGTCGGTACAGTTTGTCAGTAACGAGGATGGACACCTTCTCACAAGAACGAATGACCAGTCAGTACAGTTTATCAGTAACGAGAATGGACGCTTCTCACAAGAACGAATGACAAGTCGGTACAGTTTGTCAGTAACGAGGATGTACGCTTCTCACAAGAACGAATGACCAGTCGGTACAGTTTGGCAGTAACGAGGATGTACGCTTCTCACAAGAACGAATGACCAGTCGGTACAGTTTGTCAGTAACGAGGATGTACGCTTCTCACAAGAACGAATGACCAGTCGGTACAGTTTGGCAGTAACGAGGATGTACGCTTCTCACAAGAACGAATGACCAGTCGGTACAGTTTGTCAGTAACGAGGATGTACGCTTCTCACAAGAACGAATGACCAGTCGGTACAGTTTGGCAGTAACGAGGATGTACGCTTCTCACAAGAACGAATGACCAGTCGGTACAGTTTGCAGTAACGAGGATGTACGCTTCTCACAAGAACGAATGACCAGTCGGTACAGTTTGTCAGTAACGAGGATGTACGCTTCTCACAAGAACGAATGACCAGTCGGTACAGTTTGTCAGTAACGAGGATGTACGCTTCTCACAAGAACGAATGACCAGTCGGTACAGTTTGGCAGTAACGAGGATGTACGCTTCTCACAAGAACGAATGACCAGTCGGTACAGTTTGGCAGTAACGAGGATGTACGCTTCTCACAAGAACGAATGACCAGTCGGTACAGTTTGTCAGTAACGAGGATGTACGCTTCTCACAAGAACGAATGACCAGTCGGTACAGTTTGGCAGTAACGAGGATGTACGCTTCTCACAAGAACGAATGACCAGTCGGTACAGTTTGTCAGTAACGAGGATGTACGCTTCTCACAAGAACGAATGACCAGTCGGTACAGTTTGGCAGTAACGAGGATGTACGCTTCTCACAAGAACGAATGACCAGTCGGTACAGTTTGGTCAGTAACGAGGATGTACGCTTCTCACAAGAACGAATGACCAGTCGGTACAGTTTGGCAGTAACGAGGATGTACGCTTCTCACAAGAACGAATGGACCAGTGCGGTACTACAGTTTTGTTCAGTAACGAGGATGTACGCTTCTCACAAGAACGAATGACCAGTCGGTACAGTTTGGCAGTAACGAGGATGTACGCTTCTCACAAGAACGAATGACCAGTCGGTACAGTTTGGCAGTAACGAGGATGTACGCTCTCTCACAGAACGAATGACCAGTCGGTACAGTAAGTTTGGCAGTAACGAGGATGGACGCTTCTCACAAGAACGAATGACCAATCAGTACAGTTTGTCAGTAACGAGGATGTACGCTTCTCACAAGAACGAATGACCAGTCGGTACAGTTTGTCAGTAACGAGGAGTACGCTTCTCACAAGAACGAAATGACCAGTCGTACAGTTTGGCAGTAACGAGGATGTACGCTTCTCACAAGAACGAATGACCAGTCGGTACAGTTTGGCAGTAACGAGGATGTACGCTTCTCACAAGAACGAATGACCAGTCGGTACAGTAAGTTTGGCAGTAACGAGGATGGACGCTTCTCACAAGAACGAATGACCAATCAGTACAGTTTGTCAGTAACGAGGATGTACGCTTCTCACAAGAACGAATGACCAGTCGGTACAGTTGTGTCAGTAACGAGGATGTACGCTTCTCACAAGAACGAATGACCAGTCGGTACAGTTTGGTCAGTTAACGAGGATGTACGCTTCTCACAAGAACGAATGACCAGTCGTTACAGTTTGGCAGTAACGAGGATGTACGCTTCTCACAAGAACGAATGACCAGTCGGATACAGTTTATCAGTAACGAGGATGTACGCTTCTCACAAGAACGAATGACCAGTCGGTTACAGTTGTCAGTAACGAGGATGTACGCTTCTCACAAGAACGAATGACCAGTAGGTACAGTTTGTCAGTAACGAGGATGTACGCTTCTCACAAGAACGAATGACCAGTCGGTTCCACAAAAGAGGACTGGTTACATGCCTCAGAAGTAGTCCACGTTCTTTGAACAAGTCATGAGAATAGGAAAGCCGGGCTATATAGCAACAACGGTAAAGTAGCCCAAACTGAGGCTGCATTTCACAAGATGAAGGATACTATCAGCATTATTTGTGTCAATCGAGGTATGGAAAAGAGTTCGTAAAAGCTATGTTGTGCACATCCCGATGTGCGGAAGCGAATCATGGACGATAAGCAGCAGGTGAGGAATTGTATGGAAGCTGAGGAGATGTGGTTTTGAAGAATGACAAGAAGACAGTGAACAGATATAAAGAGCAATGACGACATCTTGGCAGACGTTAATTCAGAAAGTGAAAGGATTTCTTGCCATAGAACAGAACAACCCACATTATTTAGGCATGCTATAACAAGGAGAATACTGGAGTATAATCGTCTCAATGAGAAAGCGGGGGGAGAGGAGAGGCAGTGGGTGTCCAGCAGATGCCGGACAGTTTAACATCATAACATGGACGAATATATGTATCAGAAATGAGTGGCAGTCCATGAGACAAAAGACTGGACAGACATGATCACCAACGCCACAAAACATTAATTAGAAGAAGAAGAAGAAGAAGAAGAAGAAGAAGAAGAAGAAGAAGAAGAAGAAGAAGAAGAAGAAGAAGAAGAAGAAGAAGAAGAAGAAGAAGAAGAAGAACGAAGCACTAGACCCGTTGGAGCAAATTTAATAACTGAGTGGATCCATATGTTCCCATCACGACTTGATCACCCACTAATACAGAATATAACAAGCAGTGGGAGTTCAGTGGGTACCATGGTTGCCTACAACTCAATGGTTATGAGTTCGAATTACATTCCATGTATTTTCTACTAATGTGGACTTCTAGATCCACTCCGACTAAAATGGGTGCCAATATATTTCCTGAGTTAGGCGACAGGCCAGCCGTTTGACCTAAACAAGTATGAGTCTAGCACCGCCCATTGGACCTTAGGCGCGTAAAATGGACCTTTTCTTTTTCTACGATATACACTCATTAGAAAAGGTATATTACATAGGTTTTAGGAGATACACTCAATACTAAAGGTATATTACATATGTTCTACTAGATACACTCACTACTAAAGATATATTACATAGTTCTAGGAGATACACTCATTACTAAAGGTATATTACATAGGTTCTAGGAGATACACTCATTACTCAGGGTATATTACATAGGTTCTAGGAGATACACTCATTACTAAAGGTATATTACATAGGTTCTAGGAGATACACTCATTACTAAAGGTATATTACATAGGTTCTAGGAGGAACACTCATTACTAAAGGTATATTACATAGGTTCTAGGAGATACACTCATTACTAAAGGTATATTACATAGGTTCTACTAGATACACTCACTACTCAAGGTATATTACATAGGTTCTAGGAGATACACTCATTACTCAAGGTGTATTACATAGGTTCTACTAGATACACTAACTACTCAAGTTATATTACATAGGTTCTAGGACAGTGGTTCTCAACTGGTGGGGAATTCCCCCCAGGGGGGAATTTTAGGGTTTCGTGTGGGGGAGGGGGGGAATTATGATTATTTCAAGATCGCGTTAATAAAAGAACTGATTTCTTGATACTGTTTTCCCCTTCATACTTTACGGTTCTGTACATCTCAGCCTTCTAAAATTCATTTTACAGATTTTACAGAAGTAGACTCTCAAATCACGTTTTATATGGACGACTATACTTGTTTTAATATATGCTATTAAATTTAGCTTCCATTATTACGTATACTGTGTAGGGGTTGGGGATTTTACGGTAGGAAATCCTAAAGGGGGAGGGAGAGTGACGTTCTGAAAATATGGTGAAGGGGGGCACGGGCCAAAAAAGGCTGAGAACTACTTTTCTAGGAGATACACTCATTACTCAAGGTATATTACATAGGTTCTAGGAGATACACTCATTACTAAAGGTATATTACATAGGTTCTAGGAGATACATTCATTACTAAAGGTATATTACATAGGTTCTAGGAGATACACAGATACTTCAAGGTACAGTACAGAGGTTTTATGAGGTATGCATAACTCATACATAAAAACCTACTACATTCATGTGTATCTTCTGGGATATTAATTGAATGGATGTGCAAGAGCGACTATTTTATGTTCATGCATGTGTATCGTCTTAGATATTTGGAGACATAATTAACATCAGCAGCCACTATACATGCATTATAGTGTAATACATTACAGATTTTGAGACATATTCAACATCAGCAACCACTCTACATGCATTCATGTGTGATGTATTATATATTTGGCGACATAATCAACATCAGCAACCACTCTTCATGCATTCATGCATGATGTATTATATATATGGAGACGTAATCAACATCAGCACCCACTCTGCTTGCATTCATGTGTAACGTATTAGATATTTTGAGACATAATCAACACCAGCAACAACTCTTTATTCATTCATGCGTATCTTCTTAGATCTCTATTAAATTGATGAACATGAGCAACCGGGAGTCTCCGTGGCGAAGTGGTCAAGCCGGATGCCTCGGCTCCGAATGTTGTGTGTTCATTTCCCGGCTACGTCGTTCGGTTCATGGGTTTATTTTTCTTGGAGACTCCAGGGGGTTGTCGCCTGAGCTACGGAGTTCGTGCTTTGTGCGATGCTTTCGGCAGGCTATCCTGCCAAAAAGAGACCGAGCCATATGGGATAAAAGCTGGGGCAATGAAGTCGCCCTCTCGACTTTTAAGATTTTTAAGACAAGAGCAACCTTTCTACATTCATCCACGTCTTATCACTAAAATATGTAGAGAAGAGCATGACACATCCACGCAGGCCCATTGTCCACCCATCTCGTCCCGATAAACAGACTAATTGAAAGCCGAATCGGTCAAGCCGTGAATCATCATTGTTCGCTCTATCACGTGCCTGGCTTCAGGGCTTCTGCTCCGTGATGAAGACGCGGCGGCAAATGTCATCGCAAATACCGGCTAATTTGAGGATTGCCCGTGAAGATGTTGGCGGGCGCGTTAGAAAAGTTGATTAGCAACAGCGCTGATAATGTCATAAGTACGGTCAGACGAAGGTTCATGCCTGGGCTCATCGCTTGCTGAAGTAAGGGAAAAGACGGTGATGTATTCAGACCTTCAAATTGTGATGGCCATATCATATCACATACTCATTGCGTGAAACTGCTTCCGGACAATCAGATGATTAGATGTTCGAGTTAGCAAAGTTGATAAAAATCTGCGCTAATAATGCCATGAGTACGGTCGATCGAGGGTTCGATGTCCAGGCTCATCACCTGCTAATTTGAGGACAAGATCAGCCAACTATTCCTATGGTATATATATATATATAAATATACATATATGGTTTGTGTCTTCGTTATTCATATTCCTATGCGCATTCAGACCCCACCGGTCTGCGTGGCGAAGGTATTACAGACGCGATTCATAATCCCATGTACCCGGGTTCGAAACACAGCGGTGCTGATTTTCTCGAAAAAGGTATAGGTGCCGATCGTTCAGAAATCAATGGCAAACAACTGAACGTAAATCACGAATCATCTAAAATGCCGGGGTTCACTGCTACGTCCTGTGAAGGACATGCAACTACATTTGTAAAATTTTTAAATTCAGACACCACAACATGTGAAATCTCTATGACACCACAGGAAACATCGCAGGAAACTGTTTATGGATATGTACTTTGATGATGTCATTATGAAAAGTATAAGCGTATACGAAGTTAACATATTCAATTGTAAACAAAATTAGGTTTCAACCACACAAACATGGATTGTGGTAAATGGGAAATACGGGCGTGTCACAATTATAACTTAAAGGTTGTTAATATGTCAGAAGACATGTTGTATTATATATCGAATTAAAGGGAGACGCATAAGGAAAATACTATATATATATATAAGTCCAAGGCAGATACGAGACGTTGCTTAAGTCGATTAATCATCCCATGGCACTTAACCAGTTAAAACATGAATGATACCCATATCGGAAAGATATGGGGTATCTTGAAGTGATCAAAGTTAAAGGGACAAGACAACCCCTACAACGATCAGTTGGACTAAAATCTTTAATTCACGTCCTTGACTTGGGGACGTAAATTACAAGTACCTCAAATGTCGGAGTAGATTCGCTTGATAGCGAGGTACACTGGAAATAAGGAAAGCAAGTAAACGCGCAAAATCAAACCAGTACTACCAACTAAAACTTCCATGGTCCCGATTGCTGTTATGCCGGTTCTTGTCTCAGCCCAACTCAACTCAACTCAACTCAACTAAACTAAACTCAAGCCAGGCGTGAAATTGTTGGGCAGAGACACAACAGCCTAGAGGGTAACGGATTGTGTTCGTTACATGCGCGTTGCACTGTGAAGAATTACCATGAACTCAGAGAAAAGTACTACTTAAAACAGCGGTGTAGAAAGGTACCAGGCTAGGGTGACACCAGACTGTGACAACTGCAGCTTTCTGCTCAAAGAGCTGATCATTACGCTGTTAGATATGACTGAAAGAGGCTAGTAGTAGTAGTAGTAGTAGTAGTAGTAGTAGTAGTAGTAGTAGTAGTAGTAGTAGTAGTGACCGTGGTAGTAGTAGTAGTTGTTATTATTGTTGTAGCAGGAGTAGTAGTAGTGGCGGTGGTAGCAGTAGTAGTACTATTCACAGCAGCAGCAACAACAACAGTAGTGGTAGTAGTAGTTGCTGTTGTTATGAAGTAGTAGTAGTAGTAGCAGTAGTAGTAGTAGTAGTAGTAGTAGTAGTAGTAGTAGTAGTAGTAGTAGTAGTAGTAGTAGTAGTAGTAGTACTACTACTACTAGTAGTAGTAGTAGTAGTTGCAATAGTTGTAGTAGTAGTAGTAGTTGTAGTAGCAGTAGTAGTAGTAGTAGTAGTAGTAGCTGCAATAATTGTAGTAGTAGTAGTAGTTGTAGTAGCAGTAGTAGTAGTAGTAGTAGTAGTAGTAGTAGTATTAGTAGTAGTAGTAGTAGTAGTAGTGACAATGGTAGTAGTAGTAGTAGTAGTTATTGTTGTTGTAGCAGGAGTAGTAGTAGTGGCGGTGGTAGCAGTATTAGTACTATTCACAGCAGCAGCAACAACAACAGTAGTGGTAGTAGTAGTTGCTGTTGTTATGAAGTAGTAGTAGTAGTAGTACTCGTAGTAGTAGTAGTAGTACTCGTAGTAGTAGTAGTAGTACTTGTAGTAGTAGTAGTAGTAGTAGTAGTAGTAGTAGTAGTAGTAGTAGTAGCAGCAGTAGTAGTAGTAGCAGCAGCAGTAGTAGTAGTAGTAGTGGTGGTGGTGGTGATTATGGTAGTGATGATGATGGTGGTAGTAGTAGTAGTAGTAGTAGTAGTAGTAGTAGTAGTAGTAGTAGTAGTAGTAGTAGTAGTAGTAGTAGTAGTAGTAATAGTAGTAGTAGTTGTAGTAGTAGTAGTAGTAGTAGTCTTCTTCTTCTGCGTTCATCCGGATTTTTTTTCGAATGTGACTGCGTTGTGCCTGTTTACAGCAGAGCTGCGTTCTTGCGCCGTTAGGCTGACACATCCGACTTCTGCGGGCATTTGTTGACCGGGTTAACCTTCCGGGGTAGTAGTAGTAGTTGTAGTAGTAGTAGTAGTAGTAGTAGTAGTAGTAGTTGTAGTAGTAGTAGTAGTAGTAGTAGTAGTAGTAGTAGTAGTAGTAGTAGTAGTAGTAGTAGTAGTAGTAGTAGTAGTAGTAGTAGTAGTAGTAGTAGTAGTAGTAGTAGTAGTAGTAGTAGTAGTAATAAAACTCTTTCAATCCGTAAGGCGACAGTAGCAGAATAATGAAAAGAAATATATTTAACAACAAAATCACAAACATAAGGCTTTCACTGAGCCCCAAAATACATCTTCATCTGCACATAGTAGGTTCTTTTCGCAACTTTAATATCTGCCTTTCTTGCCTAAAGGACTTTCAGCCCATTGCCAATGACCTTGCCTCCTGAATGTTCATGCCTAAGGTGCCTTCAATGTCCAGCGTCCATGTTCGTGCTGACAGCCATCTGCGTCATCTGCCAGGAACCACGCCTTTCATCACTGTTATTTCCAAGTCATTGATTAACATGGCTAATGCATTTTAGTTTCCGAAATGTGCTTCTGTTTATGACTCTCTTTACTGCGATGTTCAGATCTTGATGAATTCAGTATGTGTCTTCATTTTAGTCCACGATATTCTAAGAGTTGAGTTCAGTTGAGTCAAGAGCCGACATCACAGATCTCGGGACATTCCTGTAAGCGTTGCGTTCTCATCTCCGACAAGAAGCAGTCCTAATACTAATGCTATCAGTAACAATCTGATTGTTAGTTCGCCTGGTCTTCCCCCGGAGTATTGAGTATCAATCAGATCCCCAGGTCACTACCTGCTGCTCCATTCTCTCCAGGCAATTATGGCGTATCTGTTCTTCCATACTATATAAAGATCCCAGAGAGTCCTGACTACTTCTGTATCAACAACTCCGCACGAAGTATACATGTCTTCACGCTTCTCGGTATGTTGTATGAGTCCGTTACAACCATGAGTAACATGCGTGTGATGTTTGTCCTCCAGCCAGCGGAACGCCGCAGTGTCTTCCTCCACAGCCATTCTCAGACAAGATGTTGTGATATCATATGCCAGGCTCTCCTGCACTAAGCACTATAAGAATATTTCTATAACATGTTAATTTAAAAAGCCCCTAGTTTCTCCTTTACCAATTGCGAAATAGTTCACTAGTACCCACTTACCTTGGCAACTTTAAGGGTTGCTGAAGGCTGAGACCGTAATCTAGTCACGGGATACGGAAAACAAGGGTAAAGTACCACAATAGACATCACAGGAAACAACATGGCTGACGAAGAAGAACCCTTTACTTATTTTATTAAAATCATTTTGATCCCCACTATACACCGTATTAGGTTTACTCGAAATAGACGCGAACGTTCTATCTCTACGCCTCAGAATCCCCTCCCCCTCCCTCTATAATTTCACCTTTTTAAAAGTAATTTTTTGTTGCGTATCCCTTACGGGACGTTACAGTCATCACCAGCATTTTTCAGCTGCTGTTGATGTACTAGGTAAGTGTTACGTTCAGTAGCTTGCCATTGGTTTCTGAACGACGGCTCCAATACCAGCATGTTATAACACAATGCGACACGGTCTGCTGCACAAATCGGTCGCAGCTGAGCTTCGAACACCTGGTATCCGGCTCACGAACCGCGTTCGCAAGCCTTTAGCCACGGAGCCTGTGAAAGTTTATTGACGAGTCCATTATTTGGCCTACTTGAGGTACCTCGAGTAATGACGAATCTCATTTTTCAGTGCCTTCGATGTCCACGCGCGGCGACGTGGGGCGGACCGGCGCGATCCGGCGCGAACCGGACCGGACGTCGGCGCGGTGTGGGGCGGACCGGAGCGGACCTGAGCGGGCACTTTGGGGGAACGAAGGGCGGGTACCCATGGACCGGAAGTAGTCAACCGGAAGTACCAATGACCACCGGAAGTACCTCAAAAATACCCGCCAAGTTCAAATATCTGGGTCATTTGGGGTCCGTTTTTCAGGGGGTCCGCTGGGGGCGGGATATCAATCATATAAGGAAATAGGACCGGCAACGCTGCAGACCTCATTTCCTCATCCATTTGCACACAATGGGATAAAATAAGAGGTGGCAGTAGCAGGGGTAGGGTGAATACTGTCGTTAAAAGAAGGAAAGAAAAAAGGTTAAGAATGCAGCATGGTGGTTAAATAAACATTAGTATTAAAATGGTGTGATAAGAAACAAATATCACTGAAAGGAATTAATGAAGATCAGAAGAGACTGAAAAAAGGAACGTTTGTACTCTATTGTCGGAAACTGGTTGAATCAGGATAGCGGGAAAAAGTAAAATGTAACCTCTTCCATCTTTGACTAAGAAGATTTAACTTGCAAAATCATGGAAACCCTTTACGGGTTTCAAGGCCACGTCCTGTAAAGGGAAGCCACATGGGTATTGTTGTTGTCCTCCCACAAGCTGGGTGGCCAAGTCGTTGCGCCGTCTACCTCGCGCTCCGAAAGTTGTGGGTTCGATTCTGACCTACGTCGTTCGGTTTACGAGTGCAGTTTTCTCAGAGACGTCCCGGGTTCGTCGCTGAGGCCACGGAGTTCGTGATTTGGGCGACGCTTTCAGCAAGCCGCCCTGTGGAAAGGAACAGAGCCGTATGGGATAAAACATGTTATACTGAAGTTGATTCCTCTTACCTTGCTCTTACATTTTGAACCGTTTTAAAATCCCATAAGCTCATATTTCTGTGTGCATTTTGTTCTTGTTTCCGTGGCAGTGAACTATAGGACAACCAGATGCGCTTCCTACAACTAATAATCGTCCGTTTGTATCAATAAATGCATTATGTATCATCCGGTACTGACTGTGTGTATCCACCAACGCACTATGTGTGATCGGATATTGTCCATGTGTATCAATCAACGCACCATGTGATCGAGTATTGTCCGTGTGTATCAGTCAACGCCTGATATGATCGGGTGTTGTCCGTGTGTATCAATCTAATGACTAAGTGTGATCGGGTATTGTCCGTGTGTATCAATCAACGCCCTGTGTGATCGGGTATTGTCCGTGTGTATCAATCAACGCCCTGTGTGATCGGGTATTGACCGTGTCTAGCAATCAACGCACTATATGATCGGGTATTGACCGTGTGTATAAATTCATCGCATTATGTGATAGGGTATTGACCATGTGTATCATGCAACGTACTATGTGAATGGGTATTGACAAGGTGTATCAATCAACGCAGTATGTAAATGGGTATTGGCAATGTGTATCAATCAACGCAGTATGTGATAGTGTATTGACAATGAGTATCAATCAACGCAGTATGTGATCGGGTATTGACCACGTGTTTCAATAAACGCATTATGTGATTGGGTATTGTTTATGTGTATCAATTAACGGCCTTATGATCGGATACTGACCATGTGTATCAATCAAGGCAATATGTGATACGGCATTGTCCGTGTGTATCAATCAATGCACATTATGTGATTGGGTATTGACTACCTATATCAAACAACGCACAATGTGTGATACAATATTGACCGTGTGTATCAGACTAGGGTATATCAATATTTGGAATAAAGGCAGAAGACTAGACAACATCCTAGGGCAGTGTTTCCCATCGTGGGGCCCACGCCCCACAGGGGGGCAATTTGACTGTTAATGGGGGGCAATTCGAAAATGGAAGAAATCGGCTGAATATAACAAAACGGGGAGACTTGAGACTGAAGTTAACTAAATTGGAACCTGACATAAGATCTCTTTGCAGCAAGCATCAAGCGCAAGGATCTCACTAAATTTAAATAATAAATAATTACTAATAATTAAAATAATATAGAAAAATCTTTCATTAAAATTATTTTGTACTTGAATTTCAGTTCTCCATTACATGTTTTGAAAATTACTTACTGTGTTTGCTCAATAATTACCTAGTGATTTCTTCCTAAAACCTATCATTCAAGTTTCTTTAGTGAACATTTCAATTTTTGAATATTAAAAATAATGTATATGTTGAGGGGGGGGGGGCGTGGGGCGGGGGAGGGGGGCAATATGAATTTTAGAAAGGCTTAAGTGGGGCATGGCACAAAAAAGGTTGGGAAACACTGTCCTAGGGCATATCTACATCTAGATTGAAGAGGGAAGACTAGACAACGTCCTAGGGCATATATACATCTAGATTGAAGAGGGAAGACTAGACAACATTCTAGGGCATTTCTACATCTAGATTGAAGAGGGAAGACTAGACAACATCCTAGGGCATATCTACATCTAGATTGAAGAGGGAAGACTAGACAACATCCTAGGGCATATCTACATCTAGATTGAAGAGGGAAGACTAGACAACATCCTAGGGCATATCTACATCTAGATTGAAGAGGGAAGACTAGACAACATCCTAGGGCATATCTACATCTAGATGGAAGAGGGATGAAGACAGCATCCTAGGGCATATCTACATCTAGATTGAAGAGGGAAGACTAGACAACATCCTAGGGCATATCTACATCTAGATTGAAGAGGGAAGACTAGACAACATCCTAGGGCATATCTACATCTAGATGGGAAAAGGGATGAAGACAGCATCCTAGGGGATATCTACATCTAGATTGAAGAGGAAGACTAGACAACATCCTAGGGCATATCTACATCTAGATGGAAGAGGGATGAAGACAGCATCCTAGGACATATCTACATCTATATTGAAGAGGTAAGACTAGACAACGTCCTAGGGCATATCTACATCTAGATTGAAGAGGGATGAAGACAGCATCCTAGGGCATATCTACATCTAGATTGAAGAGGAAGACAGACAACATCCTAGGGCATATCTACATCTAGATTTAAGAGGGAAGAAGACAACATCCTAGGCATATCTACATCTAGATGGAAGAGGGATGAAGACAGCATCCTAGGGGATATCTACATCTAGATTGAAGAGGGAAGACTAGACAACATCCTAGGGCATATCTACATCTAGATGGAAGAGGGATGAAGACAGCATCCTAGGACATATCTACATCTATATTGAAGAGGTAAGACTAGACAATATCCTAGGACATATCTACATCTAGATTGAAGAGGGAAGACTAGACAACGTCCTAGGGCATATCTACATCTAGATTGAAGAGGGAAGACTAGACAATATCCTAGGACATATCTACATCTAGATTGAAGAGGGAAGACTAGACAACATCCTAGGACATATCTACATCTAGATTGAAGAGAGAAGACTAGACAATATCCTAGGGCATATTTACATCTAGATGGAAGAGAGAAGACTAGACAATATCCTAGGACATATCTACATCTAGATTGAAGAGAGAAGACTAGACAATATCCTAGGACATATTTACATCTAGATTGAAGAGAGAAGACTAGACAACATCCTAGGACATATTTACATCTAGATGGAAGAGGGAAGACTAGACAAAATCCTAGGGCATATCTACATCTAGATTGAAGAGAGAAGACTAGACAATATCCTAGGACATATTACATCTAGATTGAAGAGAGAAGACTAGACAATATCCTAGGACATATTTACATCTAGATGGGAAAAGAGAAGACTAGACAATTCCTAGGACATATCTACATCTAGATTGAAGAGAGAAGACTAGACAATATCCTAGGGCATATTTACATCTATATTGAAGAGGGATGAAGACAGCATCCTAGGGCATATCTACATCTAGATTGAAGAGGGAAGACTAGACAACATCCTAGGGCATATCTACATCTAGATTGAAGAGGGATGAAGACAACATCCTAGGGCATATCTACATCTAGATTGAAGAGGGAAGACTAGACAACATCCTAGGGCATATCTACATCTAGATTGAAGAGGGATGAAGACAACATCCTAGGCATATCTACATCTAGATTGAAGAGGAAGACTAGACAACATCCTAGGGCATTCTACATCTAGATTGAAGAGGAAGACTAGACAACATCCTAGGCATATCTACATCTAGATTGAAGAGGGAAGACTAGACAACATCCTAGGACATATCTACATCTAGATGGAAGAGGGAAGACTAGACAACATCCTAGGACATATCTACATCTAGATTGAAGAGGTAAGACTAGACAACATCCTAGGGCATATCTACATCTAGATTGAAGAAGGAAGAAGACAACATCCTAGGGCATATCTAAATTTAAAATGGAAGACTAAAAATCACATAAAGGTAACTCTACATCTTGAATAGGAAAGGCAAGGAAAACAGGAAAAAAATACAACATAATCTAGCTCTATGTTTCGTGGTGGAGGATGGGAGAATAAACAACACAAGGTGTCTCTACATCTAGAACGAAAGATAGAAAAGTAAACAATGCTGTAATATTCTTATACAGATGACATGTAAGAATGTAGACTAGGTAATCATGAAAGTACGCAACTCTGGTGGCTGAAAAGGAGAATAATTAGCAACAACAGAATCAGTTTTCATAATAAGCTTAAAAAAAATCGATGCATTTTTTGATCTATTCATCAAAATAATATTATCAGGCGTAATTTGTATTATAATTTGAAAATGAAATTCAGCGCTGTTTAAAGGGACATGGAGTTTCAAGTGTAGATTGTCTGAGCAATTTTTTCATGTTACTGGAATGTTCTGTTGTGTTGTTGTTGTTGCTCGTTTGGCGGTTTTTATGTTCAGAGAATCACTTGTTTTCCATTAGAAGTGTTTGTCTGTCAGGTGTGATTAGTGTCAATCAATCAATCTCGTGGGCGTGATTTGGTGCACATGGCCAGACAGGTTTTTTTCCCCTCCCAGCTGTGCTTAATGCACGCTTCTTTTCGTTTGATTTCCCTCCTTGTGGTGTCCTTTGCTTGTTCAACAGTGTCTTGAAATAGTTACACCTGTGGATTCTGTATAATACTGTCTTCTATCTAACTATTATTTACTCCCGTGTGGGGATTAACTGTTTGTCGTTATTCTTCATATTGTGGCGTTGGTGACTGCCTTCTGTCTCGTGTACAGCCACTCACTTCTGATACCGACGTTCATGATGTCAAACTGTCCAGCATCTTCTCTCGTGGCCACCCACTGCCCCTGCTCCCCTTCAGCTGTCTGGATGAGAGGACATACTCCAGCTGTCCCCTTGTCATACCATGTCTAACTAATGTGGACTGTCCTCTTATGATGCCAGTAATCAGTTCTCTTTCCGGATTAACTTCTTTCAAGATATCATCATAGCTCTTTCTATTCGTCTACTGTGTTCTCACCATTCTTCTATAAAACCTCATCTCCGCAGCTTCCACACAATTCCTTACCTGCTGCTAATTGTCCATGATTCGCTTCCGTATATCAGGTTGTGCTCAAAATAGCTCGTAAGGACTCTTTTCCATACTTGGATTGACAAAGATAATGATGATACTATTCTTCATCTTGTGACATGCTGCCTTGGTTTGGGCTACTTTACCGTTGTGACGACATACTCCAACTTTCCCCTTCTCAAAGAACGCCAACATCTCCTGTTGCATGCAACCAGTTCTCTTTTGTGGAACCACCTGGCCGATGCGTTCTTGTGAGAAGCGTCCATGCTCGTTACTGACTGATTAGATTGGCGCCTTGCCGTCTTGATAGACAATAGTTTGTCAAATGGAGTTATACCTCTCCATAGCACAATTCCTGGGCTGAATTTAGAGACCATGTGTTGCCCATGTAAAATGGTTCCTCTCTCGGCCTGCCTAGTTTACCGGTAACACCAATACATCTAGAACAAGACAAGCTGTGGAAGCTGCTTGATCAGCAAAGCAATACTATAACTGTCCACCTGTTGGAGCTTCAATCCTAGACCAGTTGCCGACCAAGGTTTAGGGTCTGCCCTGCCACAACATTTAGTCTTTAGGTCGCATTTCCTCGCAGTAGGGTAAAGCTTGTACCCTTCCAGTTGCATTCTTCTGCCCGAAGCCGTTGGCACAATGTGGAATGTCGGGTTTGGTGAGCAGCGTCGTACGTTCGGCGCTGACAGAAAGAATGTAAGTACCGTTTATTGTTATAAGGTAGCTCAGTCATATCTGACTAAGATTTGACATACAAGTTACTGACAAACTGTACATTATAGGCCATAAAGAGAGCATCGGTTTATGTCGTCCGCAAAGACAGAACGTTCATCTAACTCAACTCAACTCAAAGACAAGATGTGAAAGTTTGTTCTGATCTGCCACGGTGATAAATAGAACCGGATTTCAACCGATTCCAGACGGAAGTTTGATGGAAAACATGGCTGTCTCCCCGAATGTCAGTAGCGAAAATAACCCAGACATGGGGAAATTAACTCGCTGTGGCCTGTGGAGACATGCAGTAGGGTAGACAAAATTGGTGTTACAGTGATAGCGGCGTTTATAGAGGTATCAGCACGGCGCAGTTCTATAAATAAAGATATATCTAACGTGAACCGTTATTTGAATATACAGCTCAGCCTTGTATAAGGCGATCAGATTACAACATAGATCAGTGCATGACACGGCACAAGCGTCGTGTCCTAGTCTAGGATCCTCAACTGTGATTTAGTCAATACGAGTAGCATGTTTGTGTTAACTTGCAAAATGATGCAGAAACGTGGAGAATAAATAAGGAATGTGGGGGTAGCATTGAGGCATTCTTTGAGACGAATTGGGGGAATATCAGGGAAGAATATAACAATGAAGTTCAAATAAAACCACCATAAACCAAATATTGAACGATTTCCTGCCTGACATATTTCGCTGCATCTTGTCAGGTGTATACTGCAGAGTTATATATCATATGAAGAGAATAAATGAATAATACTTTGGCTGAAATACAAAGTGTATAGTCACTGATATTGATCGAATGTGGAGAAACGTAATCCCCACAACACCGGTGACTATGCACTTAGTATTTCAACCAAAGCATTGGTGACCGTTTTTCTCTACCGTTAACGGACACAGAATTAAGGGGCCAATCCCTCGTATTATTAACGTAGCTGACTAACGCGTTCGAATTTATACTTCATCATCATCATCATCATCATCATCATCATCATCATCATCATTATCATCATCATCATCATCATCATCATCATCATCATCATCATCATCATCATCATCATACGCCATGCCAAATAGGCGTGAGCGGTTATGTTTCGCCATCTCACACGAGCATCTGTATTTTTGTCTCGGCTGTGGCATGTGGCCTAGCCATCTATATTTATTATAGTTTACATTACTTAGCTGTGAGAGGCTGGCTAAACCAGGCGTGGGTTGCCGATTTTGTGTCAAACCAAGCGGTGAACTAGGGTATGCCTACTCAGCATGTGAAGACAGGACTCGGCAGACTGCGCGGATGAAATCACTGATGATTCAACGGGCAAGACGGCGTTTACCTGCAAAACGTGGTGGAACGTAACGAGCACGGCAAGGAACGTAGAGCGCCCTGGTCATCCACTGCACCTGTATTCGTCTCCAGTCATCTTGACTTGTCCTGCCACTGGATTCAGATGGACTCAGGCGAGAGAGTGAGGTCGACGAATTGCGCAGGTCTTCCTCATTTTAATCCAATTCATCGTGCAAGTAATTCTTCATCCACATTGTCAAAGAATATTTCGTGCCAAAATAGGCCTTATCAGCCATCTTAGAACTCACGGCTCCATACTTTCAACCCTACTGGATGAAATGAATGGCCATCATTATTCTTGATGGACAAACAACACACACAACACATTACTTATACTCTTAAACGTATTATTTGATTTATTCTTCATGTCTTTGTCTTTCAAAAGTGCCGATACATGTCTTTGATTGTATTTCTCACGTTTTAGAATTTGAGCTGCCACGACAACATCCTCATGAAGTATTTCATGAAATTTCTTATCTTTTCATTCCATATTTATCTGTGCTGTTCAACTCTCTCTCTCTCTCTCTCTCTCTCTCTCTCTCTCTCTCTCTCTCTCTCTCTCTCTCTCTCTCTCTCTCTCTCTCTCTCTCTCTCTCTCTCTCTCTATATATATATATATATAATATATATATATATATATTATATATTATATATATATATATATATATATATATCCCCCCCTCTCTCTCTCTCTCTCTCTCTCTCTCTCTCTCTCTCGTTTTTTATTTGGGTGGGTGATATGTGTGTAAGTGGGGGATGTGTAGGTGGGTGCGGGCTTTGTGTGTGGGTAACTGCAGGATTTGTGAGTTGGCGGGAATATGTGTGTGTGGGTGTTGGATATGTGGTTGGGGGATGTGTGTTTGGCTGAGTGGTTGGGTGTGTGTGTATGTTGGATATGTGGTTGGGGGATGTGTGTTTGGCTGAGTGGTTGGGTGTGTGTGGGTGGATGGTGGAGGATATGTGGGTAGGTGAGTGTTGGTAGGTTATGGGATGGGTGGAGGATGTGTGCGTGTGGGTGGGGAGATGTGTAAAGGTGGGGGATGTGTGGGTTGGTATGGATGGGTGGTTGCATGCATGTGTGCCTGGGTTTGTGTGTTGGTGGGCGGGGGATGTGTGTGGGGGATGTGTGGTGGGTGGGAGATGTGTGTGTGTGGGTGAGGAGATGGTGTATGTGTGGGTGTGTGTGGGATGTGTGGTTGGGGGATGGGTGGATGGATGGGGTCATGTATGTGCCTGTGGGTATGTGTGTGGTTGGGTCGTGGATGTGTGTGTGGGGGACACGCGGATGGATAGGGGATGGGTGGGTGGGTGGGGGATTTGTCTCATAACATGGTAACATGCATTGTTTATGCTTACAACATTCATTTGACAATGTTTCTTTCCTATTTGAGTGCACTATGCACTGATGAACGAAAGATGAGTGATTGGAAGGGCCGAATGTAAGACGGGCCTGCGTGCCCAATTTGTTATCCTTCGAAAAGTTCGTTTGTTCGTTCGTTCGTTCGTTCGTTCTCTAATTCCGTATCATCATCATGTGCCATGCCGATAAGCCTGAGCCGTCATGTTTCACCATCTCACGTGATCACTATGGTCGTGGATCACCTCTGTATTCTCGATTATGCCATATAGCAAAGCCATCTAGATATTTATCTTCATGTCTTCCTCCTGTTCTTTCCCCCAGTTTTGTCAGTTGTCACCAAGATCTATATTTTATTTCTTCTCATTACGTGCCCAAAATATTTTGATTGTCTACGTCTGCTTTCTCTAATCTTTTTGTTTCTTGTAGGACTTGCTCATTGATGTTTCTGTCTGTCCGTGGTATTCTTTACATTTTCCTCATGAACTACATTTCCACTACTATTAGATGTTTTTCAGATTGCCTTCTCATTGTCCTTGTATCACAGCCATACAAAAGTAGGGGTTATATGTAGTACTTCAACACTCTTTTTCTCATTGCATTTGACGCCGTTTTATTAGTCAGTGTGTTTTCCATCTTGCTAAAGGCTACCTTTGCCATAGCGATTCTTGTTCTTATCTAATCGAGGCATCTCCCATCCGATGCTATGACACTTCCGAGATAGTTGTACCGATTAACTAACTTAAGTATATTCCAGTTTATCTGTATATTACATTCTCGTGTTTCTTTCTTATTACAGACGACCATAATCTCTATCTTCTTACAATTTAATTCTAACCCTAGTTGTTCACTGTGTACAATTTACTTCTAACCTTTTACTTTTAGAAAGCAATGGCAAACTACTGAAAGTAAACTAGCCAAGACATTAACAACAGCAGTAAAATGCTGGTGTTGACAGCGATGTCCTGTAAATAGGATATGCAATAAAAAATGTCTTGTAAATGCTTTCTTTGTCCGCGCCTTCCTCTTTTCCTCAGTAAATGCAATTCATAATCCCGCATAACCCGTTCGCAAGACAGATGAGGGCGATTTAGCAGCAGACCTTCTTGCTTTGGTTTTCATACATTGGTATGAATGCCAGTGGTTCAGAAAGCAATAGCAAACTACTGAACGTAAACTTGCCAAGACATCACGATCAGTAAGAAAATAATGGGGTTGACTGCAACATCGTGTAAAGGATATACAACTAACTAACAAACTAACACATATGGTTTGATCAAGTGTTGAGATATCTACACTTTTTTCGATTACTTGTAGAGATGCTACTTGTTCTGTTACATTCTCCAGGTCTTGTTTACTTGTCAGCTTCCCACACTAAGCTGGTCTCTGTCATTGTTTCGACAACACCACTTCTCTAACGGCTCTCTGCATTATTCATAATGTGTATTCGTTGTCCTATTTTCAGAACCTTATAATACGACTGGCCAACGACACTATACAGACAACAGTTATCTCCACAGTAAAGGGAAGGTGGGAGAAAGGAAGCCGCCACAGAGGCAGACACATAAACAATTAAAACTATCCATCAACAATTAATAGCGAGGGATAGAAAAGGAAGGAACAGACGGGGTCTAAAAGGATCTGGGTGAAAAGACGATCATTCAAAAGGTAGCAGCTGGTGCAATGCATTAAGAATACACATGTCATTCAATAGTTCGGGAAGGAGTACTGTTGTATGTCAGCTGCTTTAGAATGCATGATCACAATTCGTGTTCGACTTCAGCCAGGGTGACATCTGCAGACGACAGAAAGGTGCCTGTTAGCGGCGCCTCGACTGAAAGTTACAGAAGTCTGTGTGAGTAATAAATGCACAAGTATGCAGGTCAGCTTGGCCAAATGGATACGAGTAAACGTTCTTAAACATCCGGCGTGCTGATGCCAAGGGAGTGGGTTCAACCCATACATCGTTCAGTTGGATTACAGTGCCTTAGAAGAATATGGAATAGATCAAGTCACCAGACTGATCAATACGATACATGACACTGGAGATATACCTCTTGAATTATGTAAATCTATATAGCAATCCCAATGAAATCAGCAACGTTGGAATGTGATCAACATCTACCAAATAGTATGATGACGAAGATGTTGTTAAGAATCATCATACAAAGAGTTAGGAAGAAAATACAATCTCAAATAGGGGAAGAACAATGTGGGTCGAAGTAGGCGGTAGTACAGTAAATGCTGTGCATATGCTGAGAACATTAACTGAAAGTTCTAGAAGTTAATAAAGACCTTAATAAATCTTTGCTTTATCGACTACACAAAGGCTTTTGACAAAGTGAGACATGTCAACATGATAAAGATGCTTACAGATCTACAAATTGATGGGAAAGACCTTAGACTTGTAAAACACATATTAGAAACAACAAGCTGTAGTCATGAAGTAGGTCAATATCAGCCTATTAAGGGAGGTGTGTAATAAGGATATGTAGAAATTTAGAAGATATGAGAGGAATCACCATTGGGGGACATAATATAATTGGGGGACATAATATCAGTAACATTAGAAATGCGGATGGTGCAGTATTGATTGCAGACAATGAACAGGATGAGCAACATTTAGTAGATACAGGTATTGTATATAGTGAACAACTAGGGTTAGAATTAAATTGTAAGAAGAGATTATGGTCTTCTCAAAGAAGAAAGAAATACAACGATGTATTTTAGGATAAATGGGAATATTCTTAAACAAGTGAATCGGTACAACTATCTCGGAACAGTCATAACATCTGATGGGAGATGCCTTGAAGAGATTAGAACAAGAATCGCTATGGCAAAGGTATAGCCTTTTGCAAAATGTCTTCCATACTGACTAATAAAATGATGTCAATTGCAAAGAGAAAACGAGTGTTAAAGTGCTAGATAGAACCTGTACTTGTGTATCGATGTAAAACGTTGAAGATTGACAGACAAGCTGAAAAACGTCTAATAGTAGTGAAAATGTGGTTTCTGAGGAAAATGCAAAGCTTACCATGGACAGAGAGAAAAAAACAACCAATGAGCAAGTCCTGCACGAGGCAAATAAAACCCGCACGTTATGAACGGCAGAGAAGTAAATACCCGGATGGCTTGACCACATGGCATGGTCGGAACAAGAACACAGAGCTGATCCACGACTCTGGTGATCGTGTAAGATGGCGAAACATGTCCTCCCACGCTTATCGGCATGTCACATGACGATGATGATGATGATGACGACGATGATGATGATGATGATGATGATGATGATGATGATGATGATGATGAACTAAAATGTTGACTTCTCGTCCTTGACTTAGAGATATAAATTTCAAGCACCTCTGAAGCCGGAGTGGGATCACCTGATGGCGAGGGACACTGGTAATAAGGAAAGCTACCACATACAAACATCAGTTCTGTGCAGTAGAAATGGTATGCATGCCATCCAATGGTTGTGATATTTTGTGATGTTTTGTGATATTTTGTGATGTTTTGTGATATTTTGTGATGTTTTCCCAATCTTTCATCTCAAGTTTGAACTACGCTTGAGTTCAAAGCCAGCGAAAGCAGAAAA
Organism: Cepaea nemoralis; assembly: GCA_014155875.1. NCBI lineage: Eukaryota > Metazoa > Mollusca > Gastropoda > Stylommatophora > Helicidae > Cepaea > Cepaea nemoralis. Next base: position 62,309 of record JACEFZ010016029.1, read on the forward strand.
ACACAAGCACAATTATTGATTGGATGGTACTTATATTGGATGGAGCGCAAATGATTCCTCCCCACGACGCTTGACGGCAGAAGTGAAAGATGATGATGATGATGATGATGATGATGATGATGAGATGATGACTTAAACAGTAAAACACGGAAATAAAGATAAGAGACCAGTGGTTCTCAACCTTTTTTGGTCCGTGCCCTCCTTCACCATATTTTCAGAACATCATTTCCCCCTTCCCCCCCCCCCCCCTTTTTGTTTTTTCGTAATTCCTACCTAAATATTTGGCCCGTGCCCCCCATCACCATATTTTCTGAACGTCGTTCCCCCCTTTAGTATTTCCTACCTAAAAATCCCGCCCCGCTCCTACACAGTATACATAATAATGGCAGCTAAATTTAATAGCACGTACTAAAACAAGTCTAGACGTCCACATAAAACATGATTTGTGGATCTACTTACTTTATAAATTGAATTTTAGAATGGTCAGACGTACAGAACCGTACAGTATGAAAGGAAAAACAATATCAAGTAATCGGTTCTTTTATTAACTCGATCTTGAAATAATTTTAATTCCCCCCCCCCCCTCCCCCCCCCCCCCCCCCCACCCCGCGGAAACCCTAAAATTCCCCCGTGGGGGGGGGGGGGATTCCCCACCGGTTGAGAACTACTGATCTAGACAATATTAGCACTGAGAGCTATACGCACATGAGATTTGAACCTGCCGCCTGTAAATGATGACAACGCCTCGTTAAAGGAACAAAAGTACTTCGACGCAAGGCCAATTCAATTAATCAATCAATCTGGTGCCGTCACCACAATGAAAGTTGTCTGCAATGGATCTCCAACACTGTCTGTCTCTCGCCTTGATTGTACATTCAGTCAGGTTGCTGTTCGTTCATATCTTGATGTTATCTTCCCACTTGTATCGTTGTCTACCGTTTGCTCGCTTGCTCTCAACCTTGCCCTCCAGTGAGGTTTTTATAAGAGCGTTATGTTTTCTAATTTGGCCGAAATATTTCACTTGCTTCTTTTTTATTTATTTAATCAACCCTCTTTTTATTCCCAGTGTTTCTAGTACCTTTGTAGTTGTTTTTTGTTTCCATGATATACGATATATTCTTCTATTTATCCACATCTCCAAGGCCTTTATTCGCCCTTTTTAAAAGCTTGTTCATTTTCCAGGTTCCATCACTTTCATCCAATTGAACCTACAACTGTGGAGTATGGACATAATTTGTACCCAGCCATTGAAATAGTATTTTAGGTCTTAGAAATGAATTTAATAAAATCATTGATAAATTAAGTGTGGTGCCGCTATGCTTGATCTAGAATATTCATCATCATGATAATCATCATGATCATCATGATCATCATGATCATCATGATCATCATGATCATGATCATGATCATGATCATCATCATCATCATTATCATCATCATCATCATCATCATCATCATCATCATCATCGTCATCATCATCATCTTCGACTTTTGCCATCAAGAGGAGTGGGGTTGAATAGTTGATGTTCTGTGCCATTTGGATGGCACCGAATAGTGGTGTTATTTCGCGTGACTACACACTGTTTTTATGTTGTCAATCCATTTTCTTCTCGGACACCTTCTGGCTCTTGTTTCTTCTTTGGTTTGGTGCCAGTGCTGGTAACTGATGCTATAGCATTCTAACGAAATGGCCAAAACTGTTGATCTTATATCTTTCAAAATATGCATCGCAAGATGTTGAATGCACTTTCTGCCTTATATCATCATTTCTTACTGGGTCTCGGATGGGTAAATTGGAAGCTGCTCTCATGCATCTCATATATTCATGCATATTACTAGTATTTAAATATGAGATGTGGCCGACTGGTTCCTGTGTATTATACGAAATACACAGAAATATCGCTTGTTTGGGAACCTTTGAGGTCATTGATACAGCATGGGTAATATATTCAAGAGTAATGATCGGCAGCCACAGAAGTAGAAGAAAAAAGTGGAGACCAGTGGATAAATTAGATAATATACAAACTAAAAGCTATAGTCGCGAGAGGAATTGAACCTGCCCTCTCCACATGACGCCGGTCCCTAGCCGAAGATACACGCAGGCTTGGACGATAAGTCAAAACAAAGGACATAGTCTAAATAAGAGGGAAATACAAGTAATTATAATTAGAAACAGCAAATCGTGAACTATTCTGATGCAAGTCAATTCATTCAAGCGTTTGGGTTCTGTAATAACGACAGGTGGAGGATGTATTAAGGAAATTAAATGTGGAATGTCCCAAGTAAAAAAAGCATTTCATGATACGAAGAATATTCTCGGCAATATTTCTTTGTCATAAACTTTATGGACCACTGAGTGAACTAACACAAACATTGAGATTCATACAAGAGACAACATTGCAGATGTAGTCAAATTTCAAGCGAATGGAAGAAGAAGAAATATTTCTCGATCGTGGTGAGAAGAAAAAGAGGCCCTAAGAGCTAAATCAAGCTTATCCTTTTGTACTGAGGTGAATCATCGGCAATTATCAAAGGATTGAATTCTGTGGAAGCTGTGAAGATGTGGGTTTATAGACTAATTATGTGGACACCGTGGACTTATGTAAAGAGTAATGACGATATATGAAATATTGAAGATTAGCGTATTTCCTGGGACTGCCAGAGTAACTAATGGCGATTGCCTGAAAAAGGCCAATGAAACTAGAACATTATATACAACAATAAAAAAGAGGCAAAAAGCATTCTTTGGTCACGTGATGAGAAGAGGCATTGGAGAACATCGTGACGACTGGAAAGATCGAGGGGAAGAGAGGCAGAGGCCGACCAAGAGAAATAATGCTGGATAGATTGAGACGGTGGCATGGAGGAATATTAGCAGCAGAGTTGATCCAGAACACCAAAGACCGAGATATGTGAAGAGACATGAACGCCTACGCTAGCTGGCATGGCACTTGGTGATGATGATGGTGATGATGATGATGATGATAATGATGATGATGATGATGATGATGATTAGCGTATTTCACAAAGAGAACTGGTCACTCGCATCAGAAGAAGACATTCCGCAATTTTGGGCATGTCATGGGGAGGTGAAAGCTGGCGCACGTTGTGGGGCCAGGAAAGTTGTAGTGGAGAAGGGAACCAAGAGAGAAGATGTTGAACAGTTAGACATCACGGTATGGGGAACATCGGTAATAGAAATGATTGCCAGTACACAAAACAGAAGGTTCTAGAAAGATATGATCACAACTCCACACAGCAACAACTTTACGAAGTTGAGTATCAGTTTGTGTATGTGTTCCTCTGGCCTTTCCTCGGAGTTTTGAGTGTCAGCCAGATCCTCTGGTCACTCTCTGCAGCACAATTCTCGACAGGCCGCCATAAGGAAAGGTATATGCTCGCCGAGAATACCCAATATAGTACTAGAAAGTATAACTAGAAAATTCTCTTTCTGGCACCCACAGAGGAAATGAAACAGAAGGAGATCTAACAATACACGTCAATGTTGTTTGTCCATCAAGAATGGTGATGACCATTCATTTCATCCAGTGAGGTTGTTGTTTGTCCATCAAGAATGATGATGACCATTCATTTCATCCAGTGGGGTTGAAAGTATGGAGCCGTGAGTTCTAAGATGGCTGATTAAGACCTATTTTGGCTGAAATGTTCTTTGACAATGTGGACAAAGAACACTTGACGTTTCTGGAGGAGGATTTTCTGCAGTGGTTTTTCTGTTCTGTCTTTTCTTCACAGCTCTTGCAGCCCTGGTTGCCTCACAAGTGACTGCACCCTTGCCTAATAATGCACGCCACGAATTTCGGCCTCTGGCTGCAGTCTCCCAAGTGTCATGATGAATTTCAAAAGCATTCAGTGAGATTTTCAGTGTCTTTAAAGCGTTTCCTGTGGCCGCCTTGGGAGCGTTTACCACAACGCAGCTCGCCGTAAAACATTCGTTTAGGGAGCCTGTGATAACAATACACGCAGGAGAGTACTAGAGACAAGGATGAATAATGTGGGGAGGGCATGCAGCAAGCAGCGAGAAATGGAGACAGTTGAATCGGTTTGGCACGAGTTTGTTGAGGATCTCAATGAAATAAGGAAGTAAATTCATGTATTTAACTAAACAAGCGTAGGACAAGTCGAGGCATAAATGGAATAAAGATGTGAATTCATGTATTTAAGTAAACAGGCATAGTAAATGTCAAGGGCATACACGGAATAAAGATGTTAACTCATGTATGTAAGTAACACGCAAGGAAATGTTGGAGACTAAATGGAATAAAGATGTAAATGCATGTATTGAAGTAAACAAGCATAGGAATTGTTGAAGGTATACACGGAATAGAGATGTAAATTCATGCATTTAAGTAAACAGTAAGGAAATGTTGAGGGCATACGTGGAATCTAATCTAATGTTTGCATATCCTTTACAGGACATCGCTGTCAACATCAGCATCTTTCAGCTGATTGTTGATTTCTTGGCAAGATTACGCTCAGTAGTTTGCCATTGCTTTCTGAGCGACCGGCTCACTTACACCGTAAGTTGTCACGTTACTCAGGAGAATATACGGGATTACGGAGAAAGTCGCTAACTTCTAGGCCAGGGAGACCGGCATACATGGAATACAGATGTAAATTAATTTACATTAATTGCACATTTAGACACAATATCACCATGACTTCTGTCTTTCTGTTATTCAAGCTAAGACCCATTTTCTCAATTATTCTCAGTAACTTCCGTTGCAAGTGTAGGTGGACCATCGCCATTGTTTTGAATATTTACATCCGGTCTCCTATCATCATACAGTTCTTCCAGATATTCCGTCCATCTGTTGACTATATCATAGTGTCCTATCAATATTGCACTATTCCTAAATTTTAAACATCCAGTGGTATATCGTTTTTTTCCCCCTGCCTGTTATTGTATTGATTTTTTGTTACAACTAAATCAATACAGCTGTTTATTTGTAACTTTTTTTGTCGTGATACATGTCTTTATGATCTCATAAGTTCTCACAGACTGTTGTAGTCTTTTGCTTCCTTCTTTATCCCAACAGAGGTTTTGACAGTTGGAGCGTATAGAAAACGCAATATATTTCTAGAAATTATGCATCCAATTTCAGATGTAATTTATCAATCCTGCGCGTCTGGACTATCTCTCGTGGCAGTGGGATTCTGGCTAAAGTATATAGTGGATTATGAGATGCTAATATAGTGTTGCCTTGTCTGTATGATTGATGTGTTTTGATTGTAGTTTAGTTGTTTTTAGACTGGCTCATAAACACCGATAAACAATAATGGAAGCCAGCGTTTTTAGAAGAAGAAGCAGGGTAGATAAACACGACATTAAAGCCACCAAGGGCACTATGATCCAGCAGGTGTAGGAGCTGACGAAGGATCGAGCGTCTTCTCTGCAAGTTGTGATGAAAACGACGATCTGAAAAAAGCCTGCTACAAGACGGGGGCTAAATGTTGTTGGGGGACTGTTCAGGAATACCGCAGAGATTTCATCGTGACCACGGGCAGTTTTACCATGGAGATAATGACAGTAGCAAAGGCATAACCTGGCCGGAAAGACTGTCTTTCACTCATGAGTGTTTTCTCAGTGACTCCATGGGTATGCTCAAGAAGGTCGAAATGTGTTGGGTCAGAAGGCAATGGCTTGACTCTCAGAGAATGTCAAGACTGATTAAATTCGATTCGACTACCCCTACTCCGTTCAACCTCTAAGAGAAGTTATATTAGAGTACTTTACCGGCTCAGATTACTAATCATGTAAACAGGATATTAATTTGAAGATGATTGTTGTCCAAAAGAGGATGTAATCTATGTCATTTTTTTTAAAAAGTCTGGGGTTCTTGGATGTAAGAGAAGTTAACGAGCAGATAGGCTTCTGGTCATGGCTGCTGTGGAGATTGGACGATCAAAGGACAGTGCTGACATCCTGAACGCCCTTAGTGAGGCAGAATGAGTACATGACACAAGTATGACTATCATTCTGCAACTTTTGACCACACTTCAAGAGCATCAAATCAAACCGGGTCAAGCTAGAAAAGTTCCACATGCGGGAAGACGAAAGACGAATAGTTAACCAACACAGAACATACGTCACACGCTGAGGGAGATACAGAAGAGAGGGTCTAAGAAATTGTAGATTACTAGTTGTATGTGCAATGACGATGATCTGTTGACTGACTAACTAACTAACTAACTAACTAACTAACTAACTAACTAACTAACTAACTAACTAACTAACTAACTAACTAACTAATAACTAACTAACTAACTAACTAACTAACTGACTAACTAACTAACCAACTAACTAACTAACTGACTGACTGACTGACTGACTGACTGACTAAAAAATAACTAACCAACCAGTATGGTGTCATGACATAGAAAAATGACGTTGTATACAGAGATTAAACATTACTGGAAACCCATGACGTCACATCTTTGAACGGTTTGATCCAAGGTTTTTGAGAGTGTGCATCTCTCCCGTGGTTGCGTGCAGATACGGTTCATAGATCGATTCGCAATCGCTGAAGGGTAAAAACGAGGTCTTTGAATTTGAATGTTTCAGATCAGTTCTTAGAATATTGTGGACCAAGAATGAGAGAAATTTGAATAACAAAGACACAAAAAATAGATTGCACGATTTATTGCCTGACATATTTCGTCACGTACATACTGCAGAAATAACACAACATAAAATAAAGTCATTAGATAAATCCTTCAAGCTGAAATACACACATGTTCGCACAGTAATTTCAATTGTCTACCACGGCAATTTTAAATGGACTATCGTATCTTTCTGTTAGCACAAAACTGGACTATGCAGAATAATCGGGATGACTTCTGCGACCTTCAACAAGCGACTATTTTGTGTGTTAAACAACTCATGAAACGCATGAAATGCTGACATTTGACTAGATCTGAGCATCGCAGAAGGCTAGCTCAAGGGCAGAAAAATGCATTGGGGAGCTGAAGTATGTTGACAGTCGTTAGTCCGTGAATTAGTTAGTTGGTTAGTTAGTTAGTTAGTTAGTTAGTTAAAAAGACCTGTTAGATGATGATGATGACACATTGTGTTTGATGCCATCACTCCATCTTCTGAGTAGTGTTCCTATTGCTCTGTATCCATAATAATTTTTCTACGTGGCTCTTTGTTGCAGATGGTACCAGAGCATTTTTGTGAGGCGGCCAAACCATTTAATTCGTTGCATTTTAAAGAGTCCTGTTCAATTTTTAAAATCCAGTTCTTTGCGAATTCGAACTCATGACCACAAGACCAATAGGCACGTGTCTAGCCACTACGAACCGCGGTTCCCTCTTAGTCATTATATCTATTTCTATAAAAGGCAAAGTATGTATGTATGTGTGTATGTATGTATGTCCGTTCTTTATGCGTTCGCGAAAGGTCCATCCGATTGAGATGAAATTTTCTACACGTCTTCTTCTCATTACTGTGCAACCAACTGTCATAGTTTTTTTAGTGTACAATACTAAAATACTTACTAAAATTTAATATTTAAATTTACATGACTTAACATAAGAAAAATTAAATAAAGGGACATACCATTTAGTAGCATTGCTATATCATAGGTTAAGTCCCCTGGCTAAGATAAATAGATATATAGATAGATAGATAGATAGATAGATAGATAGATAGATAGATAGATACATAGACAAAAAGATCCCCGCCAGGGACTGGACAAAGCCGGGCCGGATCAGACAGACAGACAGACAGACAGACAGACAGATAGTCGGGAACGGGAACTTATATGACTACTTATATGAATTAAATTAGATGCTCCCATCAGGTGCTGGGCGAAGCCGGGCCGGGTCAGACAGACAGATAGACAGACAAACAGACAGATAGAGACAGATAGATAGTCGGGAACGGGAGCTTATATGACTACTTATATGAATTAAATGAGATGCTCCCCACCAGGGACTGGGTGAAGCCGGGCCGGGTCAGACAGACAGACAGACAGACAGACAGACAGACAGACAGATAGATAGATATATAGATAGATAGTGTCATCAACCGATGTCACAGGCATTCCGGGATAACTTCTCTCGCACCACACAAAAAGACTTGTTAGTCGTACGAGAGGAATTGATTACACATTTTATTGCCACTGGCTCTTTGCCATAATCACATAATTTTAATCTCATAATTACATAATCAATGTACAACAAACAGTCGCTAACAAATCACACAAGAATAAATGCACAGAATTGCCTATCACTAGTCGTTTCCTAACCCTATTGCTAATCTATCTACTCGGCTAACGAAGTAAGCATCGACGCTAAGCGATGCGTTCACTACGAAGTCTGTGTCCCGTCTCATCATTCCTCCCGTGCTGTTTACACAGTACGCGGAAGGACTTGGGGCGCACTACGGCTTTTGCGTGCGGCCTCACTCAGCACGCTAGAGTAGTGGCCTCTCTTGAGTTTCAGTTTAGTTCTCCGTGTCTATCACGTT